>OX451740.1:349460719-349687601 GCA_948472305.1 Vicia faba | reverse complement strand
CCACTTTTTCTTATCTCAATAATTTTCTTCACACTTCCACTTCTCTATACGTCAAACACAACCCATGGTTATGAGGAAGGTTATGGAGCTGAATGACTTGTTGTTGTCGGTGGAGAGCTGTTGTTGAATGAGTGTTTGGTTGGAGAGAGAAGCTTATAGATTTAGGTTAGGGAGGAAAGTGAAAGAGGAAGATGAAGTTGATTTAGAGAGGGAATTTTGTTTCATTTTGTTTTACGGTATAACATAGAAATAAGAGCTAACAATAATAATAATTCTATGTTTCCTTCCTAATAACATCAATAATATTTTATCCTTTTCCCTTTCCAATGTAAACCTATCGCGGCGCCTTTGATCTAGGGTTCCCCCAATCTTTTCCTTGTTCTTATTTTAACCGGGTCAGTCCATTGGGCTTGTTGGCCCAATCACTCATCATGTTTCCCTTATTTATTAATAGAATCATAATAATAACAGATAAACAAACATAGTTCAGTTGGCAAGGCATATCACTAATAACTCTAAAGGACCCGGGTTCTATTCTTGCTGGGGCATTTTTTTTCGTTTTTTAGTTCTTTATGCCATTTCCCAATTTCATTAATATATGATAAACAATATTAACTTAGTTTATTTTATATATAATTATTTCATGATAAAAATACAAAAACATACTTTTATTAAATTAATCTTTCACTTAATTTTTGTTATTTACTCAAATACATATTATCTTTTATTTAATTTTTGTTAACGTGCTATTAATCTTTTATTTAATTTTTTGTTATTTATTTAATTTTTTACAAATATATGCAATTATAATTTAGTCTTTATTTAATTTATATTATTTATTTAATTGTTAAAAAATGCATGCATGCTTACAAACTAATCTCTTATTTAATTTTTGTTATTATTAAATTGATGCTCTAATTAACTTTATTATCGATCATTTAATCTTTATATCTTTCGTCTGTCTCAATTCCAAGGGAAATGTTTTAACTTTGTTGACTTCATGTCATCACATACATCTTATACGATTGTGCGAATCTCTTCATTCATTTTTTTTACCTTTTTTCTAAACTTAAGTTAATTTTCCTAAAAATCAATTTTAAAACTCATACCCCTTTTAAGTCAAAACTTCGACATTAGGTCGTCGTATCTTCAAAATCTTGTCCACACCCATTTTTTAATCAACAAACTATTTTTACCAAACAAACCATTTTAACCAAACAAACAATTTTAAAAAACAGATATTTCAAAAGGTTCCTGCGGAGTACCGTAGATGCATTGAGTGCTAATACCTTCCCATTGTATAAACAACCCCCGAACTCTCGATCTCTTTCAAACGCATTGTATTTTCATTACTTTTTAAGTATTACTTTACATTGCATACTTAAGGGTTTATTTCGCTCTTTTCCCTTTTTCCTTGGAAATAATAAAGCGCGGTGGCGACTCTTGCTTTTGTGAGTCGAGTTATCTAATAGCTCGATCTCCAATTTACCCTGCTACATTTTTTATTGCTACACCCACCTGGAATGCCTTAGCTTTGGAATTTCAAAAGCATTATCAATACAACACTGACATGGCTCCAAGTCGCATGCAACAACAAGATTTATCTCAAAAGAGTAACGAATCCTTCAAAGAATACGAACATAGATGGAGGGGGTTGGCTGCTCGAGTACAACCGCCCTTATTGGATAAGGAATTGATAGACATGTTCGTCGAGCACTCTACGAGGTCAGTACTATGAAATTTTGGGCAGTATATCATCACGCTTTTCTGACCTAGTAATAGCTGGGGAACGCGTCGAGAACGGTATCAAAACTGGAAAAATCCAAAGCGTCTCGAGTAACTCAACTAGTGAATCCCTTAGAGATTTCCAAGGGGAAGAAGAAAATGAAACAAGTGCAATATAGGAAACTTATAAAGCTCCAGAAACTCCATCTCCTATGCCATATCATCAATATTCGTATGCAGTAGATGCTAAATGCCAACAACCACCGTCTGACCTTCAACACCAGCAGCCATGGTCTATCCCACAGAAATAGTAGGCTAAGATTTCACCTCAACATCGATGTCAGAATCAACAGGTTCATAATCGAAGCAATCACCATCAACGCCCAAATCAGCATAGGCGTCATACAACCAAGAAAGGGGAAAATCTCCAGTTCGACTCGATCCCTATGACATACAGTCAACTATGGTCATATCTGGTCCAAAATTCATCAATGACCCCTAGACAAACCATATTCATGAAGTCTCCATTTCCTCCTTGATATAACTAGGATGTTTAACGTGAGTTTTATGGTGGAGTGGCAGGGCATTCGATTGAAGAATGAAATTCATTTAAAGAAGAGGTGCAAGAGCTGTTTGGCAATAAGCAGTTAACTTTTGAAGGAGATGGCCCACATATGATGGAAAATCCCTCGCCCTAATTGGTGGATCACTACAGCAACTTATCTCCATGATAATTAGGCTTTATCATTTCAAATTATAATTTATTTCTTGCTATGTGTTATTTGTTATAAACTTTGTACTCTTTGGTCAAGCAATTCTAATAAAATAAGCATGCATGTTTATGAAATCGATTCATTCCGTAAATAATCAATGATTTTCCATTTTCACTCCTCTTTTCCATTTTCAAATTAACAAACTTCGATGGAGAATGATGAAAATACAAAATAATTGAATTTTGTTGACAATGTAAGGCATTGTTTCACTTCCTAAACAATGGAGAAATAAGGAGTTAATCCATAGTTAACCCCTCGAACCAGAAGTATGATTTCTTTCTATTCTCTAAAAAATCCTTAATCTTAACCAGGGCAGCATAGTATTTCAATTAATTCAATGGCGCATTCTATTCTCAAGAGAAGTGATTTATCTAAACAAAAGGTTCAAGCATATCTCTTTCCTTAATACATCATTAAGGAAATGATCTATGCAAAGATTCGAGCATATAAGCTTCCATGCATTCATCATCCAAGATTAAGGAATCAATAAAGACAAAATCCACGATGTTTTCTTCCTCAGTACATCAATCAAGATTAAGGAAACAGTGAAGACGAAGCTTTTAACAATCAGCATGACAGTCACAAGTGTAAAAATCGTAAAGCAAGAAGAAATAAAAAAAAAAGAGTAGAGAAAACCCGCTTAGTCAAAGAAAATTAAAACTTGACTTATGAAAAAGTTAGGGCATCCCGATGGATCAAAAAAGAATTCAAAAAAATCGGTCCATGCGAAAATAAGGGATTGAAAATAAAAAAAATTAGAAAAACAATCTTATGAATGCCACCTCAAGAATTATCAAGGCTTCTCACTAAAACTTGGATCTTATTAATGCTTGGATCCTTTTAATGCTTTTCATCGGAGCTTGGATCTTTATCTACGCATCTCATCATCTGCACGATTACAAAATTTCTCTTGGGGTTTAAACACATCTGTTGCATTAATTGAATTCAAGATTGGAGAACAACAAGGAGAATGGGGTGGGCTAAATAAATTTTGAGCCTTATATCTTTTATTTTTCTCAAACCATGAACCATGGCCACGTTACAACCTTCAAAAAGTCCTAATTGAGGCTAGGTTCACTATGAAAGCATACTCAGCAAAATTGATGTTAATGTTTATTAAAAATTAAATCTAACTACTTATCTTCTTCTAATATCCATCTCTAAATCATACATTTCTATTCTAACTTCAATTTAAAGAACTTGCATGTGCATCAAATGGAATTACTTTTTCAAAATGTACACTTTCATCTACGAAACAATACTTAATATCAAGGAGATTTCAATAAGGGTCTGATCAAAGGCAGCATTTCCAAGAAGATTCTAACTAGGGGCAAGGCATCTAAGAGGGCCTTTATAAACAAGGGCAAATACTAATGATCATAGGGGTATATCATAAGAAGATACTATTGACAAGGGGTGATCATTCGGAAATTCAATCAATTCGGATTAAATTTCAAAGCACTGTTCCATCAGGGGCATACCTTTCGAAGAAGCATTCTTTAATCAAGTCGTATCACAACAGGGTATGAATCGGCTTCCTCGTTTTAGGAAACTTCTCAAACACCGGAGATATAAGGGAGATAGACCCTCGTTAACCCCTCTAAGCCTTCAAAGTAGGAGTTTCTTTTCTGTTCAGGAAAAACCCTCATTATTAACCCTGGGGGCGGGTAGTGTTAAGTTAATCGGATTGAGTGTTCAAAACTTATCAAGAGTACCCATCCAAGGATACAACATTGGTTATCCTTCAAGAGATTGAGGAAAGTCAAAACCGCAATGGCTAACCCTTGTTTATCAGGAGTGTGCGTCAATTGACGATATCTCTATGGGTATCTCTCACACATCAAGAAGTCAAGATCAGATGACGATACAACAATGGCTATCACTCATCTACCAAAGACTCAGACAATTACGATCACTTCCAACGAGTCGAAGACGGTGTAAATATCAACGACATATTAAAAATGGAAAGTATGAATAAGAAAGAAAAAAAAGCACCACTAAGTCGAAACTTGAAAATAAGTCGCTTAGGAAAAAGTTAGGGCATCCCGCTGAACTTCCAAATATAAATTCAAAAGAATTTGTCCAGGAAAAAGTTAGGGAAAGCGAGGAAGAAATTGAAAAGTCTAAAAGGAGAGAAGGATTTACCAATAAAAATCTTCATCGAAAGAACAAGGTCGTGTGATGAGACACCAAAAGCAATAGGTGAAACAACTGCAATGTCCAATGAAAACCTCGGTTTTTTTCCCAACTATCATAAACTCCTCTCCAAGGATGAGTGCTCATATTGAGTTAACTAAACGTAGGAATGCCGAATATCATGAAGAATGGGTGGGCACCGTTGTACCCCAATTTTTTCCCTTAAGATTCTTCTATCATCTCATATCAACTCAATCATATAAAGATCACACTAGGGTTCGGTTCTTTTCCATATCTTTAGGTTTGTTCATGAGGAATTACCAAGCACCTTGATTCATATATGTTTTGTATTCATTATGTTTTAACTAACAAATACAATGAATGTCTGCTCTAATTGATGATACTATAGGTGAGGGCACAATACATTTCATCAGGTTGATTCATAGGTTCATGAGTTTATATCCATCCTTTCTTCAACAAAACTTCATTGAGATTCAAGCTTTATTATGGAAGATGCTTTAAAGTAATATCATGACAAGGTATACTATGATCATCATGCCTCAATTTTTCAAACAAAGTCAAAATATGCAAGGGTTGATTGAAGAGGTTCGACCTAATTGAACAAGCTCTTGATTCCTTGATCACAAGTGCATAACTCTCTCAATTTTTTATATTTGGAAGTGGTTTTTGTTACTATGGGTTCTTGTTGTCATCCACAACAACTTATATTCACATGGAAAAAGTAATTGTGCAAAAAAGTTTGTCAAAATTGAAAGGGGTTTCCAAATAGATGCTTTTCTTTAAAGGGTTATCAACTAATAACTTCAAGAGTTTCAAGAAAATTTTATGTGGAAGATGCCTAGTGATGTAGAAATATTACAAGTCCTCTAGATAGGCCATCAAATTCACTTATGTGAATTCAAAAGATCATAACTAGGTCAATTATTATCTCTTTGAGCCAATTATTTTTCCAAAATTATCTTAAGGATGTGAACTTCAACTCTTATTTTATGTGTAAAGCTTGAAAATGAGTGGAAGATGCCCTAAGAATTCAAAAGATTATAGGTCACCTCATGAATTTTCACCAATTTTACAAGGTCGTAACTTTTTCAATATTTGGTATTTTTGAGTGATACAAGTTTCACAATTCTCTTTAGGAAGTATACTTCAAGTTATCATCAATTATAAAAGCTCAATTTTAGAGGAAGACCTTGTTTGAACATAAATCATTATATATCACTTTTGAAGAAAAACTTAGAGTTTTTCTAAGTACAAAAAGTCAACATCTTTTTCTAACCTTTGACTTACCACAACTTTTAGCTCAAACATCCATATGATCTCATTCTTGGAACATTGAAAAGATTGTGACCGTATCTTTCAAATTCTTTAAGAATCGTGCCCTAAGACCCCTTGAGCTGCGAACACCATGGATTCAAAGATGGAACCTTGAAACTTAAGATTTCTCCAAAGTCAGATTTCAAAATCCATATTGTGCTCTCTAAACACAAAGATCACATGCGTTTTTGCTTATAATCATGTTTAGCAACTTTCCAAAAGCATTTAACATAATAAAATGCAAGATTTTGCTAAGTTTTGATGCTAAACAAGTCACACATTTCTCATGCTTCAGGTTCACACGAATTCACTCAATTACTCTCTCATTCGCATGCTTAAGCATTGCCTCATACTCTCCTATAAATAAGATGTATATTCCACCTATTTCCACAAGATTTTGATAGCCAATTGACCCTTTTTAAGATCCCATATGAACACTGAATTTGAATTTCTGATCTCTCTCATTCTCACTCCAAAACACCAAAAGATCCATTTAGTTAGCTTCATTAAACTCCTCTGAAACTAACCATAGTCTTACCTTCAAGAATTGTGACCTATATTGATCTACAAAAGTCCTGTTTCAAAGCCACTTTTTTCCTACTTCATTCAAGTAGATTTCTTGGTCAAATCAATCCAAATAAAAGACTAATCTAATCTCTGCATTCTTCTGATTCTCATGCTTTTTACAATTTGCAATTTCATTGAGATTTGAGTGAGATATTCCAGAATTTCGTGCTCGCTATTATTTTTTCTTTTTCTCAATTCAAACCTTGCTTAGTTTATATAAATTTGGAGCGATGGTACCATTGAATCGTCTTGAAGAGACGAATCTAATGGTATCGGTCTGGTTTGCTAATTTTACAGTTTGTGGAATTCCATTTTAGGGTGGTTGGAGGTTGAAGACGATGACATGTCTCGTCTTCAACCAATAATTGCGTGCCACACTATTTTTTTGAAATAGATGTGGTGTGTTTGCTTTACCATACGCGTGTCTCAGGACCCCTTAGATCTGATTACTTTAGTGAGTCAGACTCCATCCAACGTGCCACATTTTAAGTTGTTTTTATTTAACAAAAATGATTAAGTGTGATATCTAATAAAGTCCATGACATGCACAGCGTGTCAGATCCACTAGATCTGTTTACTAACGTATCTTGACAATGATCAGATGGTCTATATTTTTTGGTTTGTTATTTTATTTTCTGAATTTTTGTTTTATTTGTTTTAAACTCATAAAATCATAAAATTTTTATTTCTAACTCAAAAAAATCTGGAAAAATTCTTAAAAATATTTTGGATTTTTCTCTTTCTGGTTTTTATTTTTTCACAATTTTATCTTATGATTTGATATTTTTTTATAATTTTTTCACTTTAATTAACTTATTTTAATCGATTAAAAATATTTTTCATAATTTTAAAATTCTGAAAAAATTATGGAAAGGTCCTTTGGTCTTTTGGAAATTTTTGATAACCTTGTTTTATTTTTATTTTTGATTTTACTATTTTTTTTTACCATTTTTATTTGTTTTAATTATTTCTTTTATTTTTAAATATAGTTTTTGACTTTAAAAAATTCAGAAAAAATTTGTCAATATTTATTAAGTCACGCTTAACCTTTGACTATTTTTTAGGAATTTTATTTGGTGTTTAAATATACTTTGTGTATTTTACCATTTATCTTCCTCTTAATTAACCATTTAATTATTATTTTATTAAATTTTATTTTATTCTTTTATTTGGTTCTGACTTGGACCTCATTTGGTGACAAATTCTTCAACCTCATTGGATCTTGGGTGTTGATAGGTTGAGAAACAAATCCACCAAAATGGATGAATGATGTTGATGATATTTGAAGCCCTAATTTCATACAATGCATCCCTCCCCTCTTCATCTCATCCCCTTCTCTTTTGTGTTACATGTTGTTAGAGGATGATCTACATATCATCTTTCCAAAAATATGTCACATAGATTGCTATTGACCGGCCTCAAAATAGGTGTGACTTCTATATAAGTCCACTTACGATTGCTTAACATAACGCTAAATTTTGTCTCGATTCAAGAAATGATCATTCGTGGCCCAAACCTATGTTTGCAAGCCAAATCATGTTTAATTTGAAACCTTTGATCCAATAACCTTGAGATTCATTGTTATGAGGCTTTGGTCTTATTAATCCTCTAATGAATATTAATAAATTTTGGACTAAGTGAATCATTTAAACATCGTTGATCATTTGTTGTTGCCCCGAGAATTTGAAATGAATGATATACTTGACAAAAAGAAAATGAAACTTGTTGTTGAGAGACTTTTATTTTTCTCACTTGAGCTTTTCATTTTGTTTTTTGAAGATACCACATAACCAACTTGAACTATAAAAAAATTTAAAGTTACTTGGACTATTTGGTTACAATCCTTGGCATTTTGGAGTTATGGACTTCTTGGACTTAGGAGTAGAGACCTTGACCACCCTTGAGACCTTGGTGACTTCTATTGTTATTTTGTATGGAGTTCTTGGGGTTTACCCCGAGACATTGGGTTGTTGTTTACTTTGTGTGCATGTTATTCTGATGATATGCTTTCTCTGTAATTGGGAGTTCATATGTATACAGTCGTTACTCTGCCCAATTTTTGTGAAGAATTAGTGCATTTGAAGTTGGTATTCTTAAGAGGTTTATCATCTTTACTTTTTTTATTTCAATCCAAAGGATGAGAATTCTACATTAACTCATTGTGTCAAGTGTTAGCTTCTTGTTTGTTAGACGGTTCTTTTCCGTAACTTTTACCTTATTTCTTTAGGATAGTCCCTTCATCTCCTCCCATCTTCTTTAATTTTAAAAATCTTCTCCCGACTTTTCAAAACTATTCTTGTTTTTCTAAACTTGAACCGCTTTCACAATAAACTTGGACTTAGGTCCATGCATTTTCAAAATATTTTCTTAATCAAACTTTAAACAAGTTAACTATACTTTGACATTTTTTGTGAGAAGACTAAAATTCAATCAATCTCATTCAAACCATTTTGCCATTTTCCATTTATATTAAAACTTTTATCAAAAGACCAGACTCTTGTCAATCCTTGTAGTGATGAGAGTTACTATACTTCTACAATATGTAGTGAAGTGAGATATTTTCCACTTGGGTGTTGAGCGGGGCTTTGTTGATTTTGAAATCCAAGCTATATCCTCTACTTTGAGATGATGCAAATTCTCCTTTCTCATAATCATGGGTAGTAGGTATTTTCTTCCACTCGGATACGATTATGATGTCTCGTCTCTTAAAATTAGCCAACACATTTGTGTTTAAAATTTTTTAAAGGTGAACTACGAGTACCCTGATCCTTTATTGCACGAAAGGTGGTACGTAGACACTAAAGGTTCACAATCGCGGCGGGTGCGAAAATTGTAAAAAATATTTCTTTTCTCACCTCCACCATCTATTTTTGTATACAACACTTATAGCCAAAATACATAAATTTTCAAAGAGGTTCGTAGGAGTACCATAGATGTTTAGGGTGCTAATACTTTCCCTTTGCATAACCAACCCCCGAACTTAGATTCTCTCCTACTCTTTTTGGGTTATTCACTCTTTTCCCATTCCATTGAAAACAATGAAGTACGGTGCCGATTTTTATTTGATCTGTGCGAGTCAAGTCAATCCAATGGCTAAGACTCAACATTTCTACTGCTACAGATCGACCAGTTGTTGGTCCATCCCTATGTGGTTTGAACCTATCATTATTTATATATGTATGTGGTATTGTTTGTTGTATATTATGTATTGTATATGTTTGTCTGGATTTTCCTGGTTTTCAGGGTGCTTGGTGATTTCTCATAGGTCCTATACTCGGACTTGGGTAAACTTAAGATAGGACATGCGATATAGTAATGTTAACTTTGAAGGAGTAATCCCAAAAGAGAAGGCATGAGATCCCCTACTCAGTGGAGGCCCCTTTGACTGTAGTGTCATTTATCGATTAATCGGGAAGATATGCTGCTTTTGACCTGGGAGCCTGCTGAAAATGAGGACCGTAGAACCCTTAACAATATTGGCCTTTTAGGTGTAGTGCGGACACCATGTTGGAGTAATACGGAAGTGGTTGTCATGCGATACTACACTTGGACGAGTTTTTCCTGAGAATATTGCTAATTACTGAGTCAATCGGGACGTTGGTAATATCCGAAGGAAGGATGTAGACTCTGGGAACCTCTTAGAACCTTGTTCGGAAGGTGATAAGCTATTAGACCATACCTTATGGGTAGTACCTTTGACCTCATACTCGTGACGTCGAACCTTTGAACCGCCCATGTTTGTGATCTTGTATGTGATTGTTACATAATGCATTCATGCATCCATGAGTATCCTTTAAAGTGTTTGTTTCAAGGGACTTAAAGTTTACTTTTTGCGAATATATCATGTACTGTTTGACCATGGATTTAGGAAAAATAAAGGCTTGGAAGTACAGTTTCAAGGATCCTAAGATAGACGATATGATGAGTCTGATTCCCAAGATCGAGAGTGCTACAGATTTTTGGAAGAAATATGGATCCATCGTGTCTCTTATGAAGCTCAGGATGAAGGAGGGTATTCTCTCGACTTTGGTCTAGTTCTATGATCCGATGTATCAATGTTTTACTTTCCTTGATTATCAGTTGATGCCTACATTGGAGGAGTATTCTTACCTACTGGGTTTACCTGTTATCGACCGTGTTCCTTTCATCAGTTTGGAGGGAGAGCCTAAGTCTCATGAGATTGTTGTTGTGATTCATTTGGGGAAGTCTAAGATTGAGGCCCACATGACTACCAAAGGAGGAATCAGAGGATTACCCGCTCAGTTTTTATTGGAGAAAGCTAGGTACTTTGCTAGGATGAAGGGTACGATTGCTTTTGAGGCCATATTTTTTCTCTACTTGCCTATGAGTTATTCTTATTTCCTAACGTCGACAAATTTGTGGATATCAATGCCATAAGGATCGTTTAATTAGAACCCAGCTCTTAGCTTGTTAGGAAATGCTTATTACACCATTCATCTTCAGGATTCTTATCATGGAGGGATGATCATTTGTTGCACGCCTTTGTTGTATCAGTGGTTTATTTCTCACTTTCCTCGGTCTGATGCTTTCTGGGATGTCAAGAAGGAACCTCGTTAGGATCCGAAGATTATGGCCCTCACTCATTCCGATATTGTTTGATATCATCAAGCTTACTATGATGTGAAGATTTTTGATAGTTGTGGTAGTTTCCCCAATGTACCTCTTCTCGGTACAAAGGAAGGAATTAACTACATTCCCGTTCTTGCACGATGTCGGCTTGGATATCAGATGAGAGATAAGCCAAATAGTATTCATCTGAGTGGTTTCTTCCTCAAAGAAGGAGAGAATAATAAGGAGGCTAAGGAGGAGATTACAAAATCTTGGCACCATATTCACAGGAAGAGTAGAAAGGAATTGGGACTTAGAGTAGTTGTTTCTTTGGAGCCTTATCTCCGGTGGGTACAAGCAATGGCAATTCAATTGAAGTGCCATATTCCTGTGAAGAACCTTTACCTGATATGTTTGTGAAGACCAATCCTCCCCTTTTAGATGATTTGGAAGAGATTCATCTTGCCCTAGTTAGGATGCAGCAGGAGAAGGAGGCCTGGAAGAATAAGTGTCAGACTTTAGAGATGTCCTACCGAGCAGACTTGAAAGAGAAGGATGACTTGATCGAAATTCTTGAGAGTCATGCTGTAGAGATGATGGAGAGGAAATAGGATTTATTTTCCTCTAGAGATCCATCAGGACTTAATTACTCACTTCCTAAATCTAGTGATTGGAAAGGGGTCGGCGACAGGCATGCAGAAGGGAACAAGCAGTTGAAGGCTCAGATTGCAAGACTCACGGGAAAACGTCAGTGTGTGGAGTGATATTCATCAGCTTTACCTTCTTAGGATTTTAGATCCTATCTTATCTTGTACTTGGGATTGTTGAAACTTGTACTAAAAAGTTGAAATCCATTTTGAATTTATTATAATGAGATTTTCAGTATTTCAAAATGTGTTAGTACTTTAGTATTTGCAAATTGCCTATAATTCTTTGAGTCCCTTGAAATATTAATAATAATCAAATAAATCATGTGCATTGCATATTATGCATCATCTTGTACAAATTTCTTGAATTTATGTTCATATTCAGGTGTCTTACTGTGTTTCTCTACTTCGTTCAGCAAGCTGTCTCACCGGTATGATACTCGGGCTAATTCCAGGAAGAAAATAGAGAATCCTGAACAAGAGAATCGCGAGCTGCATGAAGAGGTTATTTCTCTGAAGGCCGGTATGGCCAATATGACTTCTTTAATGGAATCTTTGGTGGCTGCTCAAAATCATCCACCACTTGCTCAACCACAATAAACAACGGTTGCTTCCAAAGTTCTAACAGTTCCCATTTCTGTTACTCCAGTTACTGTTGCTCAGAATCATATGCCTCAGGGTTACCCATTGGGAATGCCTGAAAATTTCATGCCAAAAGGTTATAATCTTGATGCTCAAGTTTCTCGAGTTGTTTAGGCTGCTGCTACTCCTGCACCTCCTGTGGTGCATGTTGCTCCTAAGGTTAGAAATGAGATGCATTATACCGCACCTCCTTCGGTGAATGCTATGTCGTTTATTAATGTTGAAGTTTATCGTCTTGTTCCTCCACCGAGTGAAAGTATGGGTTTCTATGACCGGTTGGATGACTTTGAAGATCAATTCAATGAGATGCAAAAGGAAATGAAGGCCCTTCGAGGAAAAGAATTATTTTGACAAAATGTTAGTGAACTCTGCCTAGTTCCCAATGTGAAGGTACCAACAATGTTTAGAGTGCCATAATTTTAGAGGTACAAGGGAAACTCTTGTCCTTGTGACCACCTCGTGATGTATATCAGAAAAATGTATACCCATACCGATGATCAGCGCTTGCTCATTCATTTCTTCCAAGATAGCTTGACTGGTGCCGTTGTGAAGTGGTATATGAGTTTGGACAGTAGCAGTATCCGCACTTTTAATGATATGGGGGAAGCCTTTATCAAGCAGTATAAGTACAATATGTTCATGGCGCCTGACTGTGACCAGTTGAGGGTAATGGCTCAGAGAGACAAGGAGTCTTTCAAATAATATACGCAACATTGGCGTGAGATAGCTACCCAGGTGGTACCACCTATGGGAGAACAAGAAATGACCAAGGTCTTCCTGAAAACCCTTGGATCATTTTATTATGAAAGGATGATTGCCAATGCGCCGAGTGATTTCACCGAAATGGTAAGCATGGGTGTTCGTTTGGAAGAGGCTGTTAGAGAAGGGCGATTGATAAAAGATGAAGAGACAAAGAAGTCGTCATACGAGTTCTCTCAAAAGAAAGAAAATGAAACAAATGTTGTTATTGGGGAAATGAAGATTAGGCCATGTAGAAGATATCATCGGTACCAGCAATAGGTTACTTCTGTGACTCCAGTTGTTAATGTAGCTCCAACCACTATTGCCTATCAAAGACCATCTCCTGAGAGAAATCAAGGGCAAATTCATAAGAGAGAAGCTTTTGACTCCATTCTAATGAGCTACGCAGAGTTGTTCCCGTCTTTGATTCAGAAGAAGTTGGTCCAGACCAGGCCTCCCCCTGTTGTACCTTCACCTTTACCCTGGTATTATAAGGAAGATCAGACACGCGCTTTTCATTAGGGAGCACAAGGGCATAATATTGAGAACTGTTGTCCTTTAAAAGATATTGGCCCTAACGTGAAAGATAATCCTTTGCCTAAACATGGAAGAGAAAATGTTGTAAACATGGTTGCTGGTTGTCCTGGTGACTTCGGATTTTTGATATTAACCTAGTTAGAGGGGATCAGGTGAAGATGCATGCTAACCTCTGCAAATTCAGCTACTATATGCAGGACCATGCTGGTTATAGTATTTGCAGTACATATATCTACGTATGTGATAAGATAAAAGCTGATCTTCATGAAATGATGGATGAAGGCCTCATTCATATAATCAGGCCTAGGGCAGAGTACGAAGAAAATGTGAATATGTTTTATGGATGTCCCGATAAATTTCAGATTTTTAACGTGAAGTATACGAATGATGATTTGGTGAAGTTGCATGCCACTTTATGTCACATGGATGGTCAGGAAGCACACCATTATGGGTCTTGCCAGATCTGCTACAGAGATTCTCGTGGTTGTTCTATTGTGAGAAGGTGTGTTTATTTTTTGTTAGACAATGATACTATCAAAGTGTCAGGAAATAGAGATAATTACAATGGAATTAATGTGATTGAAGATTGCTCGGTCAAGACTATCAGACGGTGAGTATGCTTCTGCAGATGAATTCTTTTCCTCAAATGATGATATGTTCTCCAAAAATGATTTCGTGATGTCTAAGTATTCTAAATAAGGGGTGAATGTTTTTGTGCCTTGTTTTGGTATTCCTGCCCCTATAGAGATTGAGTAGCATAGCAAGCCAGCTGTTGCTCCAACGGTGATTTGCTTGCCGGGTCCTATTCCTTACAAATCAGACAAAGTCGTGCCATATAAATACAATGCTACAATCTTGTAGGATAGTGTGGAAGTTCCCATCCAACCTTTTTCTGATGTCAAGAATATTTCTGAAGCCAGCCGAGTGACCAGCAATGGCCGTGTTTTTACACCTGTCATTCGAGGGAATGTTAATGCTGATAAAAAGGTTGTTGAAAGTACTAAACCTAAGAGAAAAGTGGGGGAATCTAGTGGTACTACTCTGGAAATAGATATGGATGATCTATTTAAGATTATTAAGATGAGTGACTACAGAATTGTAGATCAATTATTGTAGACTCCATCAAAGATATTTATTCTAGCTTTGCTAATGAACTCTTCTACCCACAAGGAATCTTTGATGAGAGTGTTGGATCAATATTTTGTGGAAAGTGACATGCCTCTGGACCAATTCAGCAGTGTGGTAGGGAATATTACATCCTATAATAAGCTGAGTTTCTGCGATAATGAATTGCCCGATGAAGGAAGGAATCATAATCTGGCTCTCCATATCTCCATGAATTATAAGAATGACTTTTAGTCCAATGGGTTGATTGACAATGGGTCCACTTTAAATGTCATACCGAGGAGCACGCTCATGAATCTGAAGTACCAGGGAACTCCCATGCACCCGAGTGGCATAATTGTGAAAGCTTTTGATGGATTGAGGAAGTCTGTCATCAGAGAAGTAGATTTTCCTATTCATATAGGCCCGCACTTATTTCAGATTACTTTCCAGGTTATTGATATAGTTCCTGCCTATAGTTGTTTATTGAGACGATCGTGGATCCACGAGGCAGAGGCTGTTACTTCAACCTTGCACCAGAAGCTGAAGTTTGTTCGTGAAGGAAAGGTGGTCATCATAAATGGAGAGAAGGCTTTGTTAATATCTCATTTTTCCTCTTTCAGTGTTGTAGAAGCAGATGAAGTTGTTGTTGGAACTCAGTTCCAAGTTTTATCCATTGAAAGTGTGAGGAAAAATAAGGATTCTATAGCCTCATTTAAGGATGCTCAACAGATAGTGCATAATGGCCCTAGGAAGGTGTGGGGGTAGATTGTTGATCCTCTTGTGAATAAGAATAGAGCTGGTTTGGGGTTCTTTGTGAAGAGTAATAAAGGTGAGATTATGAAGCCAAATTCTTCTTTGGTAAAATATCAAGACATCTTTCACATTGGAGGTTACCTTCATCAAACTGTTACTAGGATCAATGCTATTATGGAAGGTGAATCAGAGCAAGGGATGCCGAACTATGTGACGCATGGAGTCAGAGTCCAAAAATGGATCACTATTGATGTTCCCTCTTGCATTCATATTTCAAAGTAATTTGTTTTTTGTTAATCTTTTCAAAAATCTTTCACTATGCCCAAGGTGAAAGTATTGATATTGTATGGGCATATATGTTGTTTTGATATTTAAAATCAATAATAAAAGTTGTCTTTAATTCCCAAAATGTGTCTTTTTCTCTGCTTTTTCTTGGAAAATTGTAATTAGAAAAATCCTTTTAAAATAAATGATAACTGCAAATAAATCTCCATAATCACTTGCTATATTTGTTAGTTTCTAAAAATAATCATAAATAATATGTGCAGATTAATTAAAAAACTCATTGAGTACAATGACCCTGCACGCTCTCCCGACTTGGAATATCCCGCGTACATGGCCAGAGAAGAAGAATAAGATGAAATCCCATAAGAGGTTTCATGGTTTCTTGAGCATGAGGAAAGTACCATTCAGCCGTATTAAGAGCCGTTGGAGATGATTAATTTGGGTACAAAGGAAGATCCAAAAGAAGTCAAGATTGGAGCATTGCTTCATTCCGATGTAAATAGCAAGTTGATTGAATTGTCAAAAGAGTATGTGGATATCTTTACTTGGTCTTACCAAGACATGCCAGGGTTGGATATTGATATTGTGGAACATCATTTGTCGCTAAAGCCAGAATGCTCGCCAATCAAGAAGAAATTGCGACGAACTCACCCTGATATGGTAGTGAGAATTAAGGAAGAAGTTTTAAATCAGATTAATGCTGTTTTTTTGTGACATCACCCTCAGTGGATTGCCAATATTGTCCCAGTACCAAAGAAAGACTGAAAAGTTTGCATGTGGGTTGATTATAGAGATTTAAACAAAGCTAGTCCAAAAGATGACTTTACATTGCCACATATTGATATGTTGGTTGACAGTACAACAAAATTCAAAGTATTATTGTTCATGGATGGATTTTCCGAATATAATAAAATCAAAATGGCTCCTGAGGACATGAAAAAAAAACGTTTATCACAGCCTGGGGAACATTCTGTTACAGAGTGATGCCCTTCGGGTTGAAGAACGCTGGTGCAACGTACTAGAGGGCTATGACAACCATATTCCATGATATGATACACAAGGAATTTGAAGTATATGTTAATGATATGATTGCTAAATCCAAGACTGAAGACGACATATAGAAGATTTGTTAAAATTGTTTCAGCGTTTGAGGAAGTATCGTCTCTGCTTGAATCCAAATAAATGCACCTTTGGTGTCCGATCAGGAAAATTGTTAGGTTTCATTGACAGCCAAAAAGGAATTGAAGTTGATCTTGATAAAGTCAAAGCAATTTAAGAAATTCCAGCACCAATAACTGAAAAGCAAGTTTGAGGCTTCCTTGGGCGGTTGAATTACATTTCCAGATTTATTTCCCATATGACTACAACGTGTGAACCGATCTTCAGGTCGTTAAAGAAAGATCAAGGTTGTGTGTGGACAGATGATTTCAAAAGGGAATTTGAAAGCATTAAAGAGTATCTGCTTGAACCGCCTATATTTATCCCTCCTGTTGAAGGAAGACCATTGATTATGTGTCTGACAATGTTAGATAATTCTATGGGCTGTATTTTGAGCCAACAAGATGAAATGGGGAGAAAAGAATATGCCATTTATTATCTTATCAAGAAGTTTACTGATTGTGAGTCACAGTATTCCATGTTGGAAAAAACATGTTGTGCATTGGCCTGGCCGGCACAGCGGTTGCAGCAATATATGTTAAATCACACTACTTGGTTGATTTCCAAAATGGACGCAATTAAGTATATTTTTGAAAAGTCTACTCTTACTGGAAGAATTTCCCGTTGGCAGATGGTGTTGTCCAAATATGATATTGAATACCGTACTCAGAAGGCTATAAAAAGCAGTATGTTGGCAGATTATCTTGCTCATCAACTAGTTGATGATTATCAGTCTATTAAATATGATTTACCTGATGAGGATGTGATGTTTTTGAAGATAAAAGATTGTGATGAAACTTTTCCTGGGGAAGGTCCTGATCCTGAATCCCAGTGGGGTATGGTGTTTGATGGAGCTGTAAATGCTTATGGGAAAGGAATTTGTGTTATGATTATCACTCCTCGTGGGTCACATATCCCTTTTATTGCAAATTTAGCATTTGATTGTACCAATAGTATGGCAGAGTATGAAGCTGGTATCGTGGGTCTTAAGGAGGCTATAGATCTCAGAACCAAAATTCTAGATGTGTATGGCGATTTAGCTTTGGTAATAAATTAGATTAAAGGAGAATGGGATACTCGTCACACTGGCTTGATTCCCTACAAAGACTATGCTAGAATATTATTACCCTTCTTTAATAAAGTTGAATTCCATCATATTCCCAAAGATGAGAATCAGATGGAAGATGCTTTAGCCACTTTGGCTTCCATGTATCAAGTAAATACTTGGAACGACATACCTCGTATCACAATGCAACATTTTGATATACCAGCTCATGTGTTTGCAACAGAGGGAATGTCAGATGAAAAACCTTGGTATTATGATATCAAATATTTTCTCCAGACTCAGGAATAACCAACTGGTGCATCAAATAAAGATAGAAAGACATTGAGAAGGTTGGCAGACAACTTTTTCCTCAATGAAGATGTGTTATACAAAATAAATCATGACATGGTCTTTCTCAGATGCGTGGATAGACACGAATCAGACATGTTGATGCATGAAATCCATGAAGGTTCCTTTGGCACTCATGCCAATGGACATTCGATGGCAAAAAATATGCTTAGAGGAGGTTACTATTGGCTGAAAATGGAATATGACTGTTACAAATTTGCAAAAAATTGCCATAAATTCCAGATTTATGCTGACAAAATTCATGTGCCTCCGACACTTCTCAATGTTATTTCTTCCCCATGGCCTTTCTCTATGTGGGGTATTGACCTGATTTGAATGATTGAACCCAAGGCGTCGAATGAACATCATTTTATCTTGGTGGAAATTGACTACTTCTCCAAATGGATGGAAGCGACTTCATATGCTAATATTACTAAGCAGGTGGTGGTACGCTTTATCAAGAACAAACTTATATGTCGGTATGGTGTGCTAAGCAGGATCATCATTGACAATGGATCGAATCTAAGTAACAAGATGATGACAGAACTTTGTGAAGAATTCAAGATTGTCCATCACAATTCATCTCCCTACAGGCCAAAGATAAATGGGGCTATTGAAGCTGCTAATAAAAATATCAAGAAGATCATCCAGAAAATGGTTATTACCTATAAATATTGGCATTATATGCTCCCTTTTGCTTTGCATGGATATCGTACATCCGTCTGCACTTCAACAGGGGCAACCCCGTTCTCTCTTGTGTATGGTATGAAAGCAGTGCTCCCTGTTGAGGTTGAGATTCCCTCTTTACGCGTGATAATGGAAACCAAGCTCTCAGAGGCTGAATGGGTCCAAAATAGGTTTAACCAATTGAATTTGATTGAAGAAAAGAGAATGACGGCCTTGTGTCATGGACAATTATACCAGAAGAGAATGAAGAAACCTTTTGATAAGAAGGTCAAGCCTCGTGAATTCAGAGAAGGCAACCTCGTGCTCAGGAAGATCATGTCTTTTAACACTGATTCTAGGGGCAAGTGGACTCCAAATTTTGAAGGCCCATATGTTGTCAAGAAAGCCTTCTCTGAAGGTTCATTAATTCTTGAAATTATGGATGGCGAGGAGTTCCCATATCCTATGAATGTTGACGCAGTCAAGAAATACTTTGCCTAAAGAAATAAAGAACAAATCGCTAAGTCAAAAACCCAAAAGGGAGGCTTAGGCAAAAAAGAGCGTCTCTGTAGGATAAAAACCTGAAAGGGCGGTCTAGGAAAAATTAAGAGACACAAAAAAATTAATTTTCCCGCTAGGTCGAAAACCCGCAAGGGCAGCTTAGGAAAAACTTAGGGATTTCTTGGCAAGTAACTACGTCAGATAAGACTTGATCATTGAAGCAACAATATTCTTGGATCCTCACCACACTTCAATAAAAGTCACTGATCAGGAACTGCAAGTTGTTAGGGAGAATAGTGGTAATTGTATTTCAATGTATATTTCCAATATATTACCATTTTCCAAACTTTGTAATCATCTATGGGGTCTTGCCATTTGCAGACTACCATTCTATTAATAAAGTTTGAGCTTTTATCCAATTCTTTGTAATTCTTATTTTATTCTGCTTACAAAGACTCCCTTTATTATTGATAGTAATTTAAAAAATATATATTTAATAATAAAATTGTTTTTGAAAAGAATTTATAAATTACCATTTAATTTAGATTTTTGTGATTCAAGGAAAACAAAAATAGTGATTCCAAGGATGGACAAACGCTGAAATTTTGGAAGTATATGTTCCCCAGGAAAAGTTCTTTCAGGTTGCTTTCACTGACATGCGTATGATATTTTTGTTTTCCTCAAATAGTTGGAGATAATACCAATGGATGTGTGGTGCGGCGTCAGATTTATAATCCTCTTTTCCCCAGTCTGGATCCAGTTTTCTCTAAGTTTGATTATTTTGATTTTAGGTTTGCATGGTCTGAAGCCTCTATCCCAGATTCCTCAGTAAGGTCTTCGCTCCTATGATGAACGTCCCTTCTCCCTTTGCATACTGAGGTGGAATCATGTGCAACACATCTCCCTTTTTGCAGTGTTGGCATTATTGTTGTTGTTTGTTTCCTAGGTAACTAAACAAGGGCATTATCTTTTCAAAGAGGTGTTGAAACAATTGTCAACTTTTTGGGTTTCCTCCTGCCAAGTGATGGGTTTGATTTAAAATCCTTATAATTTTGATTCCTTGCTGTATTGATTGACTTCTTAAATCCTCAAGTAAAGCTAAGGTAATGTTTCTCTCTGAAGGTTGTTATCCCCATGTGGTTTCATAATTTCTCCCTATGGAATTTTGTGTAATCTTCACTCTTGGTATTGAAGAACATATTTTGGGCTCCTCTCGACGATGTGGTATTTCCTCCCTAATAAAGTCAGCACGGGATCCTAAACTGATATCTCAACGGCGTGGTTTTCATTTTTCCTAATGAAGTCAGTGTTATAATCTCCAGTAGAATTTTAGACATTGACACATTGTTTTCCCCATTGAAGTCTGCATGATATTCCCCGGTGAAGTCTGGAGGAGGATGTTATAATCCTGTATTTGTACTGATTTTTTGTTTTGGTTATTTTCAGGTTATGTTTCTTCCTAGTGGAGTTAAGCCATGAGGTAGGAATTTGTTTCCTCAATTGGTGCTTATTTTCTCATGAAATTTTCTTCCTGGATGTGATTTAGCCGAGTGTTTTTTTTTACCCAAGCTGGTTTTGTCTGGTATTCCCAGTGTTGTATGCCTATTTTGTCAACATGTACATGATAGAATTCATACATTCATACATACATCATGCATATCTAGTTTAAAATTCATTGCTCATTTGCATTCATTGATATTTTTGTTGGCATATTACCCTATTTTGCAGAGTTATGTTACCCTCTCTCCAATAGAGTGTCAACCTTAAGAAGAAATGTATATTCTTTCAATTTCCCCACTCAGTTACCCCTCGTGGAAGAATTATGCTTTAGCCTTCCTCTTCATCCTATTATCTGATTGGAACATAGTCCCCTTTTGAGTTTATTTCTCATTAGGTGCTGTCTTGGTTTACTGTTTCACTCCAGTTTATTTCTGGTTTGAGATTGTGGTCCTTGGCGATGTTATTATTATGTTTTCTGCAGAATTTGAGCCCTGGTTTGACCATGTGTATTTATGTTGCACGAGAAGACTTTATCTCCTCAACAAGAGTATATTGACATGTCCCCAGAGAAGTCATATTTCTTGTCCCAACCAGCTTCTTATAACAGCAGACGACATGTCTCTTTATTGGAGCAACCTATACTTCCCCAGTAATTTTTTTATTCCCCAGAGAAGATTCATATTTGTTTACTATAATAGATGGTAGTCTCGTCATTATGGGAGATAGTTCATTATTGAGATTTTGTTACTCCAATGGATGGTAGTCTCGTTATTTTGGGAGATAGTTCGTTGTTGAGATGTTTACTCCAATGAATTGTAGTCTCGTCATTTTGGGAGATAGTTCGTTGTTGAGATGTTTACTCCAATGAATGGTAGTCTAATCATTATGGGAGATAGTTCGTTGTTGAGATGTTTACCCTAATGGATGGTAGTCTCGTCATTATGGGAGATAATTCGTTGTTGAGATGTTTACTCCAATGAATGGTAGTTTCGTCATTTTGGGAGATAGTTTGTTGTTGATATGTTTACTCCAATGAATGGTAGTCTCTTCATTATGGGTGATAGTTCGTTGTTGAGATGTTTACCCTAATGGATGGTAGTCTCGTAATTATGGGAGATAGTTCATTGTTGATATTTTGTTACTCCAATGGATGGTAGTCTCGTCATTATGGGAGATAGTTTGTTGTTGAGATGTTTACTCCAATGGATTGTAGTCTCGTCATTATTGGAGATAGTTAGTTGTTGAGATTTTGTTTATTCCAATGGATGGTAGTCTCGTCATTATGGGAGATAGTTCGTTGTTGAGATTTTGTTACTCCGATGAATGGTAGTCTCTTCATTAGGGGAGATAGTTCTTCATTGAGATTCACTTTTCTCTAAAGAAGTTCGCATGTGTCTAGTCATAAGTAGTGATACTGATCATGTGTTTCCTACCCTAATATTGGTATTTACTAGTATTATCCTACCATTTCTTTCCCTTGTGAGGCGACGTTGCCTTTTTTTGTGATCTTCTCAGTGAGTGGGTAGTTTACAGTTATCTATCGATCATTGTCATCCTTTACTTTGCTCTTCAATATTTGAGTTGGCAATGCTTTATCTCCTCCTTGGGCTTTACCCTAATAGAGTCAAGTCGTTTGTTCACTAATGATTTAACTTCCTGGTTGGGTTTTCCTTTGATCCTTTATTTTATTTTTTGTTTCCCCAGTGATGTCTTGTGTCGCCTTGGGATCTATTTGTTTGCATGCAGAACCAGAAGCATTGCATGGCATATTAGGGCCAAAAATAATGCTTGTTTTATATTTAAGTATCTTCAACTGCGTCGACACGAATATTTTAACCTTCGTATCTCTGGATAGAAGTCACTTAAATAAGGGTAGTTGTTGTACCCCAATTTTTGCCCCTAAGATTCCTGTATCATCTCATATCAACTCAATCATATCAAGATCACACTAGGGTTTGGTTCTTCTCCCTATCTTTAGGTTTGTTCACGAGGAATCACCAAGCACCTTGATTCATATATGTTTTGTATTGATTAATTTTTAACTAACAAATACAATGAATGTTTTCTCTAATTGATGATACTATAGGTAAGGGCACAACACGTTTTATCATGTTGATTCATAGGTTCATGAGTTTATTTCCATGCCTTCTTCAACAAAACATCATTGAGATTCAAGCTTCATCATTGTAGATACTTTAAAGTAATATCATGACAAGGTCTACTATGATTCATCATGTTTCAATTTGTCAAAGAAAGTCAAAAGATGCAAGGGTTGATTGAAGAGGTTTGACCTAATTGGACAAGCTCTTAATTCCGTGATCACAAGTGCATAACTCTCTCAATTCTTAATATTTGGAAGTGGTTTTTGTTTCTATGGGTTCTTGTTGTCATCCACAACAAATTATATTCACATGGTAAAAGTAATTGTGCAAGAAAGTTTGTCAAAATTGAAAGGAGTTTCCAAGTCATTTTGGTGCTTGAGGAGCTAGGGTTTTGAACTTCTAAGGGCTATATCTTGTTCATCTTTTGTATTTTTGAGTGATTCAAAAGATATACTTCTATTTAAATTGTTATAAACTAATCAATTCTAGGGTTTCAATAAAATTTTATGTGGAAGATGCCTAATGATTAAGAAAGATTACAAGTCCTCTAGATAGGCCATCAAATTCACTTATGTAACTTCAAAAAATCATAACTTGGTTAATTTGTATCTCCTTGGGACAATTCATTTTCCACAATGATCTTAAGGATGTGAAATTCAACTCTTCTTTTATTTGCAAAGCTTTAAAGTGAGTCGAATATGCCCTAATAATTCAAAAGATTATAGGTCACCTCATGAATTTTCACCAATTTTACAAGGCCATAACTTTTTCGATACTTGGTATTTTTGAGTGATTCAAGTTTAAAAATTCTCTTTGGGAAGTCTACTTCAAGCTAGAATCAATTACCAAAGCTCAATTTTGGAGGAAGACCTTGTTTGAACTCAAAACATTATAGATCACTTTTGAAGAAAAACTTAGAATTTTTCTAAGTACAAAAAGTCAACATCTTTTTCTCAACTTTGACTCATCACAACTTTTAGCTCAAAAATCCATCTGATCTCATTCTTGGCACATTGTAAATATTGTTACCTTATCTTTCAAATGCTTTAAGAATCATGCCCTAAGTCCCCTTGAGCTGTGAACACCATGGATTCAAAGATGGTACCTTGAAATTGAGGTTTTCTCCAAATTCAATTTTGAAATCCATATTGTGCTCTCTAAACACAAAGTTCACGCGCGTTTTTCCTTCTAATCATGTTTATAATTTTTCCAAAAGCATTTAGCATCATAAAATGCAATGTTTGGCTAAGTTTTAATGCTAAACAAGTCACACATTTCTCATGCTTCAGGTTCATACGAATTCACTCAATTACTCTCTCATTCGCACGCTTAAGCATTTCCTTATCCTCTCCTATAAATAAGATGCATATTCGACCTGTTTCCAGAAGCTTTTGATAGCCAATTGACCCGTGTTAATATCCCACATGAACTCTAAATTTGAATTTCTGATCTCTCTCATTCTCACTCCAAAATACCAAAAGCTCCATTCAGTTAGCTTCATTGAACTTCTCTTAAGATAACCATACTCTTAACTTCAAGAATTGTGACTTATATTGATCTAAAGAAGTCCAATTTTAGAGTCACTTTTTGCTACTTCGTTCAGGTAGATTTCTTGGTCAAATCAATCCACATAAAAGACTAATATACTCTATACATCCTTCTAATTCTCATGCTTTTTACAATTTGCAATTTCATTAAGATTTGAGTGAGATATTCCAGAATTACGTGCTCGCTATTATTTCTGCCTTTTCTCAATTCAAGCCTTGCTCAGTTTATATAAATTTGGCGCATGGTACCATTGAATCTTCTTGAAGAGACGAATCTAATGGTACCAGTATGGTTTGCTAATTTTACAGTTTATGGAATTCCATTATAAGGTGGCTGGAGGTTGAAGACGATGACATGTCTCGTCTTCAACCAATGATGTAGTGCCACATTATTTTTTTGAAATAGATGTGGTGTGTTTGCTTTACCATGCGCGTGCCTCAGGAGCCTTTGGATCTGATTACTTTAGTGAGTCAGACTCCATCCAACGTGCCACATTTTAAGTAGTTTTTATTTAATAAAAAAATGATTAAGTGTGATATCCAATAAAGTCTATGACATGCACAGCGCGCCAGATCTACTGGATCTGTTTACTAACGTGTTTTGACAATGATCAGATGGCCTATATTTTTTGGTTTGTTATTTTATTTTCTGATTTTTTGTTTTATTTCTTTTAAACTTCCAAAAATCATAAAAAATCCATTTTGGCTCAAAAAAATCATAAAATGTTCTTAAAAATATTTTGGATTTTTCACTTTCGGTTTTTAATTTTTTCACAATTTTATCTTATGATTTGATATTGTTTATAGTTTTTTCACTTTAATTAACTTGTTCTAACTGATTAAAAATATATTTTTTAATTTTTAAATTCTGAAAAAATTATGGAAAGGTCATTTGGCCTTTTGGCAATTTTTGATAACCTTATTTTATTTTTATTTCTGATTTTACTATTTTCTTTTACCATTTTTGGTTTGTTTTACTTATTTCTTTTATTTTTCAAAATAGTTTCTGACTTTAAAAAATTATGAAAAAATTTGTCAACCTTTATTAAGTCATGTTTGACCTCTGACTATTTTTTAGGATTTTTATTTGGTGTTGTAATATACTTTGTGTATTTTACCATTTATCGTCCTTATAATTAACCATTTAATTATTATTTTATTAAAGTTTATTTTATTATTTTATTTGGTTCTGACTTGGACCTCATTTGGTGACAAATTCTTCAATCTCATCGGATCTTGGGTGTTGATAGGTTGAGAAACAAAATCCACCAAAATGGATGAATAATGTTGATGATATTTGAAGCCCTATGTTGTACCCCAAAATTTTCCCTTTCATTTATCAAGATTTTCTCACAAGATCTCTTTGAATCAAGGTTGTATTAGGGTTTGATCAACTCAAGACATCTCATCTTGCACTGATGACCCAGAATTAAGGTTTAAGTTTGCACAAGGATTTCTGGACTATCAATCCTTCATATGACTCTCAAGTATCATCATGGACCCCTAAGATTACTCATGTCAAGTTTCAAGCCTTGAATCACATTTTTGACCAGTCAATTGATAGTTGACCTAAAAATCAACTGTATTGGGGAAAACATCAACCATAGCCAATTTACAGTCAAACTTCATAATTTTTTATCCTCATCAACATTTTAGACTCATATGTATCATTTGATCAAGTTTGGACCATAATTCCTCAATAAATTTGATCAAATCATCAAAAGGGCCAAATGGTGAAAATTCGGGTTTTGACTGAGAAAGGGCAATTTCTGATTTTTGACCTAACAAACGACCAATTGGTTTGAAGCATGATTTCAAGGTTTCATTTGTATCATCTTGACCTAATGACATGGTTCAAAACATTGCATTTCCATTGGATTGACAAATGAAATTTGCAGTTAACTGATCAAAAGTCAACTGTACACTGAAAAGTCAAACTTTGACTTTTTGGTCAAAGTCAAGTGCCAAGGATCACAATTCATCAAAACATGTCAAAACGTGAAACTTTTTCATCAAGAAATCAAGAATTGAAGATCTTGTTTTGAAATTTGAAAATTTCTTAACTTAGAAATTTTTTCTAAGTATAGAAAATTTCTTATTTTTTCTCAACTTTAAGCCAAATTTCCACCATGATGCAAGATGATTCAAAGAAAGTTCCCAACATTAAAGTTGTATACCTCCATGAAATCTATAACTTTTCTTCACACATTTTTCCCTTAATATGCTTGGATCTCAAGATATAATTTTGTGAATACATGCTCATGAACTAAATAACTTAGTGAAATTTTGCCCTAATTTAGCCAGGTTTTTGACCTAACTTCATGGCAATTTTTCACCTAGTTCCAAGAGGAGCCTTGAAATGTATTTCAAATATGAACTATAGATAACATTACATGCTTTCCAAAATGTCCAAGAACTCCTTGATATCATTTTTGAGTAGAGAGAATCGAAGAGATGAAGTTGGAAATTTCTCACTTTGTTTTCAAGTCATTTCATGAAGAACAAAATTCAAATTTGAACCTATGCTGCCCAATCCTTGCTTTACAGGTCTCTAACTTGTTTCTAACTTCATAATTTAATGCTTATTCATTTGACAAAGATTTAATTCAAGCCCAAGAGTCTTTGTCCGAGTTGTATTTCCATAAATAGCACAAAGTTGACATTGCCATTTTGAAAAAGCTTCACTTTTGCAACTTTCCAATTCTTGAGCATTGGACCTGTTTTCTCTGCACACACAAGTCCTATAAATCAAATACAAGTTGTCTAGGACTTGTACTAACTCCAAACAGGCCAGTACAAGCATGTGGAGACTTGTCTCTTCACTTTGCTTCAAAAACAAGAAAGTGTGCAAAAAGGTTACAACTCAAAGATCTGTTGTGGAGCTGACTTAAAACATTTTCTATACTAATACACAAACCCATTAAAACTTAGAACACGATTGAAAAAGGCCTGAAACACTCAAACACTCTCTCTCACCAAAAACCTGTCAAAACTTACAGTTTAAGCATAAGCATAGCAATCCACAAATTGGCTCGTGCATTTCAAGTTTTAATCATCCAAACACTTTACCTACTTCATATCTAAGTGATTCAAACCATCATCTCTACACTGTAACTCCTCCTTCTTCATCTGCCATTTTTTTCCCAAGCTTGCAGGTTGACTTGGATAGAGAGTTCCAGGCACTTCCGAAGCAAGGCAGGGATTGGAACACACTCAGGGAGGTTCAAGCAAGCTCAAGCAATCATCGGGCCATCATAAATCTCACTCAAACTCCATTCACGATCTCAGCTGAAAGAGGTAAGAACTCAAACTTTTATCTCCTCATACAGGCATCGATTGGCCACGATTTGTGAAAGAAAAATGTAGATATCATTGCTACAAAGCTGTACATATCCATAAGTTGCATTTATTTGGCCTGAGTTGAGAGAATTTTGAACTTGAAGTTCTTGGAAAAATTAGGTTAAGAATTAGGGCCTTTAATCTTGGACTTATAGTTTTAGTTATGCACATGGTTAGAATCGTGAGACAAAATGCTATAACATTCATGTTATCAATTTCTATTTTTATTGAGAGATGAAAGAGTTACAGGGGATCCGGCTGGCTTGAGGAAGAAGATGAAGTACATGGCTAGAAGTTGTTTTGTGTTATGTTTTTCTTATTTCACTTAAACTAACAGATGTACAGCCACCCCAATGGCAAGGTAGCGCGCTGAGAATGCCAAGGTCATGGGTTCGAGCCTTGGTGCCAGTCTTTTGCATATTTTCTCATTTTTTTGCTATTCTCTCACTTTTTGTAGCGTTGGGCTTGGTCCTTTTGGGCTTACTTTTTTTTTCTAATGCTTACATGCCATTTACTCAGGATACCCCCTGGCTCATAATTTTATTTATTCATTTTTTATTTTCATTTCTATTTTACCAAATATATTTTCCTTAACATAAAAATCATAAAAAGCGTAAATATGATAAATATTGCATATTAATTTATTTTACTTTATTTTCACATAAATATATTTTTATTTTAGATATATACTAATTATCTTTCTTAAAATAAACTTGTAAAAAATAAATTTAACTTAGATATATTTTTATCCCTTGTTTTTACACTTGTAAATATTTATTTTTTGGCATATATAAAAAAAAGACTAAATATTTTCACCAAACATTACTTATTATTTTAATCCAAAAAAGATAATATTTAAAGAGCTTTATTCTAATTTAGAAATTAGGGTTAACCCTTTTTTTAAAAATTAATTTCCTTTACTTAAATTCTTAGGATTAGGTCAAAATTATTTTGCATATAAAACAAAAAAAATCTTTTTCTTGCATGTACATAATATTGCTTATTTAAATATTGTATTTGTTTATTCCAATATTCGTACAAATTCGATTTGGTTGTAATAGCTTAATTAAATTTACATTATAGCAAATCCCCATTCATAACTTGTATTCCCCCTTTCCCTAAAAATGTTGTAATAGCGTAGTAATCTTTAAATTACGCAATTTACTGCTTTTATATACCATGCTAGTCATTAGGGTTTGTATGGCAAGATAAAAACAAATCAAATAGAAAACCCTAAATCCAAGACAAAATCAAAGCATGAAAATAACACAATTGCACACAAGCATCCTTAGGGTTTCTCCACTTGGTTGCCTTATACAAAAATAGCCATATTACGCATGCGAAGTATCTTGGCAAAACAAACAAGTATAAGATCATAGTCCCTCGATGACGCTATTCTAAGTTGCCTTACAAAATGATCTTGGTGCCTCAAAAATGCTAAGATACTTTACAACATTGCTAATCATGGTTATACGATGACCCGCGCCTATTCCATTTACATCCAAAGATAGGGTTGCTTACCAAATCAATGGTAAGACAACAATGTCAAAGGAATAGAAAATGAACAAGAAAGACATTTGAGTAGGTAGTTTGCTCTTAATTACTTGCTCCATTTCAAACAAACATCCTTTCTATTTTCAAAACAAACACACACATTTCCAAACATCTTACAAACATTGAAAACATTTTCAAAAAGACAAACATATTTGTATACATTCTTACGAACGAGAATCATTACAAAGATTGCCTAAATGATAGCCTCTTTTACAAAATACATTCAAAAACTACATGAAGCACAATTTCAAACAAAAGCAAGTGATCTAGCAAGTAACTAAGAGCCCATGGAAAACCATGGATGAAAAGGGTGCTAACACCTTCACTTTTCATAATCTACCCCCCAAACTCAAGAAACAATCTCAAAGGTCTTTCCTGTTCTTTTTCACCTTTCCTTTTGGATAAAAGAAAAGTCGGTGGCGACTCTTTCTAAACCGCAACATTTGCGATAAAACACAAAACCTCAAGTCAATTCTCCCACCGTATCACAGAACTGGAGACTCTGTTGGGGAATTTTTTTTTAAAAAAATGGGGTTACCTTAGGGCTAGATCACATTTATTTGCTCATTTTGTTTGACTTGTTTTCTTTACATTATGGTTCTTTATTTGAGTTTGAAATCCTCTACCCGGATTTAGGATACATTATAGGTAAATAGAAATACGTTGTGGAAACTGTGCAGGGTATACCGACATGGTCTAAGTAATAGCTATGTTAGTGTGACATATTTGTGGGTACCGGTAGCCTTTGAGTTAATCAAAGAGAATACAGGGCCGCTGAGTGATGTCGTGAAGCACTAATGAACTTCTAGAACCATTTACTTGACCAACTTGGCCTTTATGATGTAGTGAGATTATCGGCTTTGGTGCAGTCCGAAGTTGGTAGATACTCGATACTACACTCATTGAGGTTTGGTTTCTTGGGATATTTCGGTTGCCATTAAAGAGGCTTGAGCTGAAACAATGACCAAGGAAACAATCTGGTGATATTGAGCTCCTTAGAACCCGATTACTATTACTAGGACAGGTTTAAGCCAACTAAACTTCAAGAGGGTACTTACCTATAAAATCCCATGCAAGCCTAAACTAAGAACTTGTTTGCTTTGCTTGTATATGCATACCTGTACATAACATCATGGACATCATGAACATCACATGCATCCACTAACCATTTCAAGGATTTTGGAGATTCATCTTTGTTCTTGTTTTGTAGGATATGGATTCACTTCGCAGGAAAACTATCCAAGTCAACCTTGTAAGAATTCCTCCACAACTTAAGGAGCTAGCTTCAAGGATCCCTGAGAACTCTCCGTCACCGAGAGACATGGTCGTCTACTCAACTTGGTCACCTCCAACACAAATGAGGATATGATGAAGGCACTCTTTCAGTTCTTTGATCCTTTGCACCATTGCTTCACATTTCCCGACTACCAACTTGTGCCTACTTTGGAAGAATTCTCTCAACTCTTGAGGATTCCCATTCTCAATCAACTACCTTTCAACGGTACGGAAAGAGACCCAATGGCAGAGGAGATTGCTCAAGCTCTGCACTTGCACTCATCTGATGTCACAACTTATTGGGAAACTATAAGTGGTGTCAAAGGCTTCTTAGCAAAGTTCCTGTTTGAAAAAGCCCAAAGCTGTTGGAATTCCTTAGACTTGCAAGCCTTTGAGGAAATTGTGGCTCTTCTTATCTATGGGATAGTCTTATTCCCCAATCCTGACCAACTCATAGATGTGAGCACCGTCAAAATCTTCATGTCACGCAACTCGGTGCTTACATTGCTTGGAGATATCCTACACTCTTTTAACACTCGTACAATGAGGAAAATAGGTGTACTTATGTGTTTCACTCCTCTCCTGGAAACATGGTTTATTTCTCATCTTCCCCAATCAGTCTTAAAGAATGAGCAAGGTTTGAGGTGGTCACAAAGGTTAATGATGCTCAGACATTCAGACATTCATTGGTGCTCCCGATCCAAAGAGAATGTTATCATTGTTGACCATTGTGGGGAATTCCCTAATGTCCCTCTACTTGGCATTAGGGGAGGCATCACCTACAACCCATGCTTAGCTTTAAGACAGTTTGGTTATGCCCAAAGGGATGGCCCGTACGAGATGCTGATTCAAGGTTTGGTATTCGACTACGACAACAACGATCAAGGTCTTCGCCAGAGATTCATCTGAGCTTGGAGGATGCTAAATAAGGTAGATAGCAAGACTTTGGGGCACAAGAATTCCATCCCTCTTGAGCCTTACCTCAAATGGGTACGAACCCGTGCTCAAAGTCTTATGATGCCTTATCCTTCCATCCTCCCAGTGATTATTGAGCCTGTTAAGGAGGGAGAAGTTCCATACACTATCCTGCATCCTGACATGCCCACATCTCTTGAAGACCTACAAAGGGATTGGATACAGCTCAAAGGAGAGAGAGATACTTTCGAAGCCCAATTCTATGCAAGCGAGAAGAAGGTTTTGGAACTCACTAGGCTACTTCATGAGGAGCAGAATCTAAATGCCTACGTTGCACCAAAGAGGATGCGCACTACTTTTTTATCTTAGAGTTTTGTATTATTTTGCCCAAGGGGCATTGATGTACTCAAACTTTATCTTATTAATATAACGTGTGTTTCTTTTTTGTCTAAAACGAACTTGAATATTTGAAATCCTTGAAAACATTGCATATGCACATATCATTCATCATAACAAAAACAGGTATTTTGCAACAAGTTTCCTCATCTCTCTGCTATTTATTTCAGTAAGATGGATCTCGAACAAACAGTCAAAGACCTCCAAACTCAGAACATGCAGTTTCAACAGTTGCTCACAACCCTGGCCAAGGGGCAAGAAGAGTTGAAGACTCTGTTGGCCAAAGAGAAGAAAATGAAGAAATCAACCGGTGTTGTAATCATGGGGAGAAGGTTTAAAGGACAAACTAGACGAACTTTGGACTTTACAACAACATCCGCTGAAGGAGAGGGGAAAGTCAAGGAAACAGCGGTCCCGTCATAATCTGAAGAGGAGGAAGAAGAGGAAGACTACTCTGAGGAACAATATCCTCTAGTTGATGACAAGTACAGACACCTCGAAGAGCGTTTGAACGCAATGGAAATACAAAAGGTATCGGGCCTACATTTTGAAGACTTGGGACTAGTATCTGAGATTGTGATTCCCCCGAAGTTCAAAGTACCTTTGTTTGCAAAATATGATGGAGTGTCATGCCCTAAGATGCACCTCCGATCATATGTGAGAAAAATCCAACCACACTCCTCTGATAAAGACTTGTGGGTGCACTTTTTCCAGGATAGTCTATCTGGAACACAACTCGACTGGTTTTACCAACTAGAAAGAGCCAACGTCCACAATTAGGAAGATCTCGCCGCAACTTTCTATAAGCAGTATCAATATAATTCCGATTTGGCACCTACCCGTACTCAACTTCAGAGTATGGCTATGGTTTCCAATGAGGGTTTCAAAGATTACGCACAAAAGTGGAGAGATCTGGCTGGGAGAGTCCAACCCCCTATGTCTGAAAGGGAATTGGTGGACATGTTCTTAGGCACTTTATCAGGCCCTTTCTTCAACCATTTAATTGGAAGCTCATCTGCAGGATTTACTGAGTTAATACTGACCGGAGAGAGGGTGGAAGGTGACATAAGAAATGGAAAGATTCAGAAGGATTTGTATTCTTCTACAGTTGTGAGGAAGCCTTTTATTGGTAAGAAAGAGGTATCTGCTGTTTATCCATAAAGAAACCAAGAGAGAGTCGAGCGCCGACCAATGGTAGGGGCTGTTATGATTCCAAAGCCTACGTATGATCAACAAAGAAGTAACCAACTAAGGGTTGAGAGGCCAGTCCGGCAGTTCACCAGAATCAACATGACTCAGTCTCAAGTATTACCGCATCTGTTGAGATCCAATTTGGTAACCCTGAAGGAAGCTCCGAAAAATCCCAACACGACATCCCCTTATTATCACCCCAATGCCCGTTGCGCATATCACTCCGAAAGTCCTGGGCACGATACTAATAACTGTTGGGCCTTGAAAAACAAAATACAAGATCTCATTGAAGCAAAAGAAATTATGTTTGATGCGCCCGAAAAGCCGAATGTTATCTCTGCTCCCATGCCCAGACATGGTCACAACACCAATGCTATTGAAGAAGATTTGTTTGTTACCACAGGTTATGAACTCGTGACTCCACTTCCAATCATTAAGATAAATTTGTTGAAATTCGGTGTGTTCCCGGGCTGTAATGAAGTTTGCCACCTCTTCTTATCCTCACCAATTTTTTGTGTAACACCCCAATTCTACCCCTCGTAATTAATACTAAAATCAGAGTTTCAAAATTTCATCCAAACATTAATTGAGGTATCACATATTCGTGTTTCCATCACTTTGCATTATAATGCACATCACAAAAATCAAAAGTCGGATATACCGATTCATATCACCAATCATCATATAAACATATGAATATTCATAGCACAACGGATATGTTCACAAAATGTACATATCATTATGTTATCATCAATACATAAAGTCATAAGATAATATACATAAACTATCCTATCAAAATAATAACGACGCCCAAATCCCGAGTGTTACTACTATCAGAGCAGAGGGACTCAAAATAAAGAGGCTCGAGCTAATCATCATCATCCTCGCGGATCACCTGCACGTTACCAATATAAAGGCAACGGCGAAACAAGTAAAGGGTGAGATACTCCAAAACATATAATTAAAGGCATGATAAAATATATAAATAGTTTTGGAATCATAAATGATATAGATTAATAAGAATATGTCAACAATTATCAAATCTCACATACTTTAAAATCATCATTTAGTGTATAAAATCAACACTTTAATTTCATCACATAATCACCATAATCATATCAAAACAAAACATAAACTCCATCGCCATAACTCATACCGTCGTTTTACCGTCATGTTGTATTCATCGCTTACTCATCATGAGTTCATCACATATATTCACTTTATGTTTAACACAAAAATCATCACAAATAAAGTATCATATAACATCGCAATTCGTCATAAGCCATCAAATAAAACTCAACGCTAAAAGACTCAAACATAAACATAACCGACTCCATGAGACACGACTATGTTATGCATGTGGTACTCGTCGCTTTGTCCATAATTAGGGACATTCGGAATAAAAGCCCATCGTCGCTTTGGCATAAAAGCCCTCGTCGCTTGGCATAAAAGCCCTCGTCGCCAATGCAATGTATGTGACTCGACAACACAACTTCACAAACTCGACACAACAAAACTTCATCATCGCATATCAAAATTGGTATAAAACCCACGTCACCATATTTATCCGCATCAAGATAAACATATCATTGCATCGCATATCATCAAGTATTCATTATAAATAAACCGTTGCAAACATCATATTTAATTACACCACATCATTATCAAATAATTCACTAAATTTCAAACACGGAAAAATAGTCAAACATCAATAATCGTTGCGGAAATCATTCATAATAATCGGTACCAATCATAATCATTAACGTCGCAATCGGATTGTCCATACGTGACTTAAACCGACTAAAACGCAACCCATTTCAACTTAACCGTAAATTGACTTATTTCGTGTCGCTCCGTTAAAAACTCGTAATCTCGAAAAACTAACCTCACCACGATATTCTACACATCAAAATTAACTAGCACGTCAATTTTTGTTAAATTAGGAGCAACTTGCTCCGTCGCCGAAATTGCCTAAATCGGGAAATCGAAACATAATCGGGTTCCAAATTAAATCGACTAACGTATGTCATATTTATATTAAATTAATATAAATATTAAATATATTAAATTAAAAAAATTAAAAAAAATAAAACATAAATTAAATAATTAATTAATTTTTCTAAACTTATTTCTATTCTACTGCAAGATTTTATTTTTATTTCTTCTAAACTATAAGTAAACTAAACTCTGCTGCTAGTTTTCTTTTTTTTAAGCTAATGCATATTAGTCTTTTTTTTTCTAAGCTACTGCATATTAGTTTTAACAAATAACTGCTAGTTTTCTTTTAGGATACTACTATATCTTTTAGTATAACTAAACATAATTAATAAACATACTATACTGCTATTCCATTTGTCATTTATGCTACTTTGTAAAACATACTGCTAAACATACTGCCACTTACATTTTTATTTTTATTTTTTATACAGTTATTGCTTAGTTTAGTTAGTTTATAAGCGTGATTAAAAAGAACATGCTGCTAGTTTTATCATAAACTTCAATATAATTAATATAATCTCTATTTTCTTTTTAATTCCAATTTAACTAACCTAATACTAATTTAACAACAACAACACCTAATTAACTCTTCTAATTTCTATCATAAATCCTCAACAAAACTAAAAAAAAACCTAACATCAATTTTTCCCCAAATCCAAAATATATCAAATCAAACCCTAACTATAAGCATTGGAAAATCAAACCCCTTACCTTAAATGCTTGAAATGATTCTTGTTCTTCCAACCAACCCAAAACCCAAGCTTTGTGTTCTTCTTGTTCTTCTCTTCTCCAAGACTTTCTCTAGCTCTCAAAGTCTCTATGTGTGTTTTTGTTTTATGACATAAAACAAGTGTTTGGTTTGCTTAGAACAAGACATAAGCTGGCAATATACCCAAAAAGCCCTTGGTCTTACTAGTAGTTATAACACTAATAATACTAAATAATATTATTAACCCAAATAATTAAAATAACTCCAAATAATTAAAATAACTCCAAATAATTAAAATAACTCTAAATAATTAAAATAACTCCGAATAATTAAATATCGTTCCGAATAATATTTTACCGAACCAAACAGAATAAAAACCGGACTTAACAAAATAATTATCGGTCCCTCAAAATAAATACCGGACCGAATAAAATAATTATCGATCCGAATAAAACGTCGTCGAATATATTAACAGATATACCGGTTAATATAAATATTCTCGTCGCAAAAATAAACGTCAAACGGTAATTCGAAAATATTAATATAATATAATATTAAATAAAACGGGGCGTTACAACTCTCCCTCACTTAAAAAAAACTTCATCCTCGAAATTATCTGACTCGAAAAGCTCGGGATAGGAATCCCGCATCTTGCTTTCTAACTCCCACGTCGCACTTTCACCAGCTGCTCATATCCAAACAACTTTAACCAAGGAGATCTCTTTGCCACGAAGAGACTTCATCTCACGATCTTCGATCATTAATGGCATCGTTTCCACCGTAATATTGTCTCGAACTTGGATATCATCCATCTCAATCACATGTGAAGGATCCGGAACATACTTCCGAAGTTGCGACACATGGAACACATCATGCAAGTTCAAAAGATTTGGCGGTAACGCCACTCTATAAGCCATTTTTCCCACTTTACTAGTAATTTGATAAGGACCAATAAAGCGAGGAGTTAGCTTCTTCGACTTCAATGCTCGCCCAACGCCAGTTGTAGGAGTAACTCACAAAAATACATGATCACCATCTTGAAATTCCAAGTCTTTTCTCCTTTTATCATGATAACTCTTTTGTCGACTTTGAGAAATTCTCATCTTTTCTCTAATCATCTTCACTGTCTCAATAGTCTCTCTAACCAATTCTGGTCCAAGCACCACACTTTCACCCGACTCATGCCAACACAAAAGAGTTCTACACCTCCGACCATACAAAGCCTCGAACAGTGTCATTCCAATACTAGCATGAAAACTATTGTTATAAGTAAACTCAATCAAAGGAAGATATGTATCCCATGAACCACCATGTTCAGGAATACAAGCACGTAACAAGTCTTCCAACGATTGAATCGTCCTTTCCGTCTGACCATCAGTTTGAGGATGATAAGCCGAACTCAACCTCAACTTTGAACCCAAATCCTCTTGCAAGCTCCTCCAAAATTCAGAAGTAAACCTCGGATCTCTATCCGAAACAATACACAAAGGAATACCATGTAATCTCACAATCACATGCGTATAAATTTCTGCCAACTTCGATACGGGATAAGTGATGTTAATAGGAATAAAGTGAGTCGACTTCGTAAGCCTATCAACAATCACCCAAATCGCATTGTGTCCTCTTGGTGTATTCGGTAACCCTGTTACGAAATCCATAGAAATGTTATCCCATTTCCATTCTGGAATCTCTAACGGTTGCATCAACCCTGCAGGTTTCTGATGCTCCACTTTAGACTTCTGACAAGTCAAACAAGCATAAACAAACTGAGCCACCTCTCTCTTCATGCCCGACCACCAAAATAGTTTCTTTAAATCTTGATACATTTTGGTCGCTCCGGGATGAATACTCAAATTGCTTCTATGACTTTCTTCCAAGATCATTCTCTTCAAATCCATATCATCGGGGATACAAATCCTATCTCGGAACCTCAATACACCCTGAGCATCCAACTTGAAATCTTCATTTTCAGTTTGTCCAATACCAACCAACAAATCAACAAGTTTTACATCAAGCTTCTGAGCTTCTCTAACACTATCAAGGAAATCATTATTGATATTTAACATTCCCAAGATAACACTCTTCGACGTCACTTCTACTACAAGACTCATATCTCTAAATTGCTTAATCAATTCCAACTCTTTCACCATCAAAAGTGACATATGCAAAGTCTTTCGACTTAAAGCATCGACCACCACATTAGCTTTACCAGGATGGTAATTCAATCCAAAATCATAATCTTTCAACAATTCAAGCCACCGTCTTTGCCTCATATTAAGCTCTTTCTGATCAAGCAAGTACTTCAAACTTTTATGGTCACTAAATACTTCAAATCTAGAACCATAAAGATAATGCCTCCAAATCTTAAGCACAAAAACAACTGCTGCAAGCTCCAAATCATGCGTAGGATAATTCTTCTCATGAATCTTCAATTGCCTAGAAGCATAAGCAACCACTTTGACATTTTGCATAAGTACACCACCTAAACCCATCTTAGAAGCATCACAATAAACAACAAACGGTTCTTCAGGATTAGGTAGAATCAAGATCGGAGCCGTTGTCAACCTTTTCTTCAATTCAACAAAACTTTCTTCACACTTGACATCCCACACAAATGCAGCTCCTTTACAAGTCAACTTTGTCAAAGGAAGCACCAACTTAGAAAAACCTTCAATGAACCTTCTATAGTAACCAGCCAATCCTAAGAAACTTCTAATCTCAGTAACAGACTTAGGAGTTTCCCATCTTAACACAACATCAACTTTAGAAGGATCAACTGCAATGCCATCTCCAGAAATGACATGCCCCAAAAAGCTCACTTCACTTAACCAGAACTCGCACTTTGACAACTTAGCATAAAGCTTCTTCTCTTTCAGAACTTCCAACACGATGCGCAAATGTTCTGCGTGCTCTTCTTCTGATTTAGAATAAACCAGAATATCATTAATGAAAACAACCACGAAATGGTCCAAGTAAGGATGGAAAATACGATTCATGTACTCCATGAATACTCCCGGTGCATTAGTGACACCGAAAGGCATCACCAAATATTCGTAATGCCCATACCTCGTCCTGAAAGCAGTTTTCTGAACATCTTCTTCTTTCACCCTTATTTGATGGTAACCCGATCTCAAATCAATCTTACTAAACATGCGAGCGCCAACCAATCGGTCCATCAAATCATCAATTCTAGGAAGTGGATACCTATTCTTGATAGTCACTTTATTCAACTGACGATAATCAATACAAAGTCTCATACTACCGTCTTTCTTCTTCACCAATAACACAGGAGCTCCCCACAGCGACACACTAGGTCTAACAAACTTCTTCTCAAGCAAATCTTCTAATTGGTTCTTCAATTCTGCTAACTCGGATGCAGATATCCTGTATGGTGCCATAGAGATAGGTCTGGTACCAGTGACAAGATCCACAGAAAATTCAACTTCTCTTTCTGGAGGTGCACTAGGAATCTCATCAGGGAATACTTCGGGAAAATCGCAAACCACCGGAAAGTTTGCTATCACAGCTTGACTCTCCATAGAAATAGTCACCATCAACAAGAAAACCAACGCCTCATCCTTCATGAACTCATTCAACTGCTTCGTCGACACCAACATAGATTGTTCTTCTTCTACTAAGGAAGAAAACCTCACAGTGTTGTCATAGCAATTGATATGGACATAATTAGCTTTTAACCAGTCCATACCTAAAACCACGTCCAACCCGACAAGCAGTAAACAAAAAAGATCCACCAGAAAGTCTCTATCAAAGATTTATAAAGGGCAATTTGCACACACAAAAGAAGTAGTAACTGTTCCCTTAGCCGGAACTTCTACCACCATATCTCTATCCAAAGACGACAAAGTGAGACCCAATCTCTTTACACAATCAACAGTAATAAAATAGTGAGTAGCACCAGTATCAATAATAGTAATAAGAGGAAAGATATTAATGAAACTAGTACCTCGAACAAGACCATCCTCGTTTGCCGTCGGAGCACCCGACAAAGCAAACACCTTTCCTGCTCCTTGAGTCCTCTTAGGCTTATTACATTGAGCACTAATGTGACCTCCCTCTCCACAATTAAAATAAACCACATCCTTATGCTTGCAATCGCGAGTCATATGGCCCACTTATCCATATTGGAAACATCTCACCTCATTCTCCTTAGCTCTAACATCGCTTCGACAAACATTACTCTTGTGGCCAGGTTTCTCACACTTGTAACAAACAATACTAGCAGGAGCATCTCCCCCACTAGTTCTTCGCCCTTGAAACGCTTTCTGTTTCCCTTTACCAGCTGGAGCATCATACAGTTTTCCACGGCTTTGCTGACCTTTGTTTCTCTTATCAGACATAATCTTATAATGAGCATTAATGTCCTCCTCAAAGATCCTATAACTATCAATCAAATCCGAAAAGACACGGATTTTCTTATAACCAACAGCTTTGTTAATCTCAGGACGCAAACCATTTTCAAAGTTGATGCATTTAGAGAACTCGCCATTCGGCCCATTATAATGCGGATAGAACTTGGCCAACATAGTGAACCTTGCAGCATAATCAGTGATAGACATGCTTCCTTGCTTTAATTCAAGGAACTCTATCTCCTTCTTCCCCCGAACATCTTTCGGGTAATACTTCCTCATGAATTCCCTTCGGAAAACTTCCCATGTCACTTCCTCACCAGCAATCTCAAGCCTTTGACGGGTTTCAACCCACCAGTCATCCGCTTCAGAACTTAGTTTATGAGTACCATAACGGATCCTTTGCACAGGAGTGAAATCCATCACACGGAAGATTCTTTCAATCTTCTTCAGCCACGCCAAAGCACCTTCAAGATCATACTTTCCTTGGAAAGTAGGAGGAATCTCTCTTTGGAAGGTTGCCAAACTACGAGACCCAGCGTTCTCGTCAGCATTCAGCGGGTTTTAGAAAGCCTGAGCCATTTCCTGCATAGCAGCAACAAGAGCCTCATCATTCCTACCAGTGTTCCTTCCAGCCATAACAACTTCTACTCACAACAAAACAAGGATTATAATCAACAAATAACAATACTTGATTGTTAGACAACAAAAAAAAACTCAACAACTTGGCCGGACAGACCGACCTGCTCTGATACCATTAATGTAACACCCCAATTCTACCCCTCGTAATTAATACTAAAATCAGAGTTTCAAAACTTCATCCAAACATAAATTGAGGTATCACATATTCGTGTTTCCATAATTTTGCATTATAATGCACATCACAAAAATCAAAAGTTGGATATACTGATTCATATCACCAATCATCATATAAACATATGAATATTCATAGCACAGCGAATATGTTCACAAAATGTACATATCATCATGTTATCATCAATACATAAAGTCATAAGATAATATACATAAACTATCCTATCAAAATAATAACGCCACCTAAATCCCGAGTGTTACTACTATCAGAGCAGAGCGACTCAAAATAAAGAGACTCGAGCTAATCCTCATCATCCTCGCGGATCACATGCACGTTACCAATATAAAGGCAACGGCGAAACAAGTAAAGGGTGAGATACTCCAAAACATATAATTAAAGGCATGATAAAATATATAAATAGTTTTGGAATCATAAATGATATAGGTTAATAAGAGTATGTCAACAATTATCAAATCTCACATACTTTAAAATCATCATTTAGTGTATAAAATCAACACTTTAGTTTCATCACATAATCACCATAATCATATCAAAACAAAACATAAACTCCATCGCCATAACTCATACCGTCGTTTTACCGTCATGTTGTAGTCATCGCTTACTCATCATGAGTTCATCACATATGTTCACTTTATGTTCAACACAAAAATCATCACAAACAAAGTATCATATAACATTGCAATTCGTCATAAGCCATCAAATAAAACTCAAGGCTAAAAGACTCAAACATAAACATAACCGACTTCATGAGACACGACTATGTTATGCATGTGGTACCCGTCGCTTTGTCCATAATTAGGGACATTCGGCATAAAAGCCCATCGTCGCTTTGGCATAAAAGCCCTCATCGCTTGGCATAAAAGCCCTCGTTGCTAATGCAATGTATGTGACTCGACAACACGACATCACAAACTCGACACAACAAAACTTCATCATCGCATATCAAAATTGGTATAAAACCCACGTCACCATATTTATCCACATCAAGATAAACATATCATCGCATCGCATATCATCAAGTATTCATTATAAATAAACCGTTGCAAACATCATATTTAATTACACCACATCATTATCAAATAATTCACTAAATTTCAAACACGGAAAAATAGTCAAACATTAATAATCATCGTGAAAATCATTCATAATAATCGGCACCAATCATAATCATTAACGTCGCAATCGGATTGTCCATACGTGACTTAAACCGACTAAAACGCAACCCATTTCAACTTAACCGTAAATTGACTTATTTCGGGTCGCTTCTTTAAAAACTCGTAATCTCGAAAAACTAACCTCACCACGATGTTCTACACGTCAAAATTAACTAGCACGTTAATTTTCGTTAAATTCAGAGCAACTTGCTCCGTCGCCGAAATTGCCAAAATCGGGAAATCGAAATATAATCGGATTCCAAATTAAATCGACTAACATATGTCATATTTATATTTAATTAATATAAATATAAATATATTAAATTAAGAAAATAAAAAAAAATAAAACATAAATTAAATAATTAATTAATGTTTCTAAACTTATTTCCATTCTACTGCAAGATTTTATTTCTTCTAAATTATAAGTAAACTAAACTCTGCTGCTAGTTTTCTTTTTTTTTTAAGCTACTGCATATTAGTCTTTTTTTTTCTAAACTACTGCTTATTAGTTTTAACAAATAACTACTAGTTTTCTTTTAGGATATTACTGTATCTTTTAGTATAACTAAACTTGGAATAGTCATTTATGCTACTTTGTTAAACATATTGCTAAACATACTGCCACTTACGTTTTTATTTTTTTATTTTTTATACATCTATTGTTTAGTTTAGTTAGTTTATAAGCTTGATTAAAAAGAACATGCTGCTAGTTTTATTATAAACTTCAATATAATAAATATAATCTCTATTTTCTTTTTAATTCCAATTTAACTAACCTAATACTAATTCAACAATAACAACACCTAATTAACTCTTCTAATTTCTATCACAAATTCTTAACAAAACTCAAAAAAACCTAACATCAATTTTTTTCCCCAAATCCAAAATATATCAAATCAAACCCTAAATATAAGCATTGGAAAATCAAACCCCTTACCTTAAATGTTTGAAATGATTCTTGTTCTTCCAACCAACCCAAAACCCAAGCTTTGTGTTCTTCTTGTTCTTCTCTTCTCCAAGACTTTCTCTAGCTCTCAAAATCTCTATGTGTGTTTTTGTTTTATGACATAAAACAAGTGTTTGATTTGCTTAGAACAAGACATAAACTAGCAATATACCCAAAAAGCCCTTGGTCTTACTAGTAGTTATAACATTAATAATACTAAATAATATTATTAACCCAAATAATTAAAATAATTCCAAATAATTAAAATAACTCCAAATAATTAAAATAACTCCGAATAATTAAATATCGTTCCGAATAATATTTTACCGAACCGAACAGAATAAAAACCGGACCGAACAAAATAATTACCGGTCCCTCAAAATAAATACCGGACCGAATAAAATAATTATCGGTCCGAATAAAACATCGCCGAATATATTAACAGATATACCGGTTAATATAAATATTCTCGTTGTAAAAATAAACGTCAAACGGTAATTCGAAAATATTAATATAATATAATATTAAATAAAACAGGGCGTTACAGTTTGCCCTTTGTTGAAAATAGGCATCCAACGCTTGATAGGCAACAAAAAGATTCTATTTGAAAGTACTCTTGTTTCACCTGTTTCTGTTGAAGATGTTTCAATCATTACCATATCCGCCAATTCTTCTAGGGTTTCCAAAAAACCCTTTATAATTACATTGGTTCCGAAAGCAACTCCTCTAGTAATCACAATGCCTGGGCCAGACCCATATGAGTCATACAAAACTGTATCGTGGAATTACTGTGGGGACATTTACTACCATGGCGTCAAACAAGATGGGCTGGCCGCCGAAGAGATAAACTCCGAAGAAGAAGATTCCGACATTAGCAATATTGCAGGAACCAGTAAAATTACCCGAAGCGGTAGAATCTTTTCTCCAGAGATTGCCCCCCAAAGGCAGTTTTTGGACCCGTGGCTGCTCCAAAGGTTACTTCCGTACCCATAATCATCTCTGCAAGTGCTCCTTTTGATGAAGCCGTTACAACCCCTATTGTCATTTCTACCAGCACTCCTACTGCTGAAACCCGAGGAAAAAGTATTCAAGAAGAGCCTGTCCGTATGAAGGCTCAATCACTAACTATTCCTGAAGCTTCCAAGAAAGAAATGGAGGAGATCTTAAAAATTATAAAGAGGAGCGACTATGACGTAGTCGAACAGTTGGGGAAAACTCCCTCCAAAATCTCCATGCTAGCATTACTACTGTGTTCCGAGGCACATGCGAAAGCCTTGGTGAAGTTCCTTAGAACAACACATGTGCTTCAAGAGACGTCTGCTGGCCAATTTTAAGATTGTGTGGCCAGTCTGACAGCAGATAACGGCCTAGGCTTCTTGGATGCTGATTTGACACCAAGGGGAAGAAAGCACAACGAGGCATTACATGTCTCTGTAGAATGTAGGGGCACAACTCTGGCCCATGTCTTGGTGTATACCGGCTCATCTTTGAATGTTTTACCGAAGAAAGCTCTTGACAGACTTGACTGCGAAGGACTGACGTTAAAGCCAAGTAACATAATAGTAAGAACATTTGATGGCTCGAAGAGGATGGTACACGGGGAGGTAGATATCCCCATAAAGGTTGGAACTCAAACTTTCAATTCAACCTTTTATGTAATGAACATCCGCCCCTCTTACTCATGTCTTCTAGGACAGCCATGGATCCATAATGTTGGCGCTGTCACCTCTACATTGCACCAGATGTTAAAATATCCAGTTCAAGGAAAGATTATAATTATCCACGAGAGGAAGAATATATGATTAGCCATCTCAATTCCTTTCGGTATGTGGAATTGGACGGTGAGTTCATTGAAACTCCTTTTCAACACTTCGAAGAGGTCCCCCAAGAGGTTGCAGTGACCAAGACTGTGTCCCAGATTCCCAAGATTACAAGACCTCCACTCCAAATGTCATCTCTGAAGGATGCCAAAGCTGTAGTAGAGGAAGGAGGATGTACCATTTGGGGGAAACTTCCATACATCCCGTATAAGTCTGATAATTTTGGCTTAGGTTTCACTTCAAGTGCTCAAAAGGTTGTACGTCGTGCCCGTGCTGGAGGGCCACCCTTGAAGATTAGCAACCGAGAGGTCAACGCGATAGAAGATGGTGAAGAGGATTGTAGCTTGGAGGATTGGATCTTTCCGACTATAAATGAAGGACTTCGCAATTCGGAGGCAAGAGACTTTGTCCCAATAACTTTCATCCCTCAGTAATCTATCTTTTTCTTTTTGTTGTTGGATCTGTAATATTCACAAACAATTCGCACTCCTAAAACCTTGTGTCTAGCCCGAGGCACAATGGTCCATTTGTAAGGGTTGTTATTTTCATCTTCATATGACATTCAATGAATCATGGACGTTTTTCGCATGCAAACTTTTTGGCTCATTGTTTTTCTTTTACATTTTATTTTATTTTAAAGGTGGCTATACCCTTACACACACCCACACTCACAAATGCAGGTACCCATCCACTCTGGATCCCATGGGTAACGATACTACTATGGCCTTTTGTGACTTTGAGGATCTAATCTACCAAGCTGAAGACGAAGGTGAGGAAGATTGTGAGGTACCAGGGGAACTTGCCAGACTACTACAACAAGAGGAAAGAGCCATTCAGCCTCACGAAGAACCTGTGGATACCATCAACTTGGGTACCGAGGAGGATAAAAAAGAGGTCAAGGTGGGTGCCAATTTGGAACCCAGTGTCAAAGAGCGCCCAATTCAGCTGTTACACGACTATGTTGAGATCTTTGTCTGGTCATATGAAGACATGCCGGAACTTAATACAGACATCGTGGTACATCATCTACCTACGAGAGAAGACTGCCCGCCAGTAAAACAAAAGGATCGCTGCATGAGACCTGATATGTCAGAAAAGATTAAGGCGGAAGTCATGAAGCAATTCAATGCTGGATACTTGGCTGTCACTTCCTATCCTCAATGGGTCGCCAACATTGTTCCCGTACCTAAAAAAGATGCCAAAGTACGAATCTGTGTGGATTATAGAGATTTGAATAGGGCGAGCCCTAAAGATGATTTTCCAATCCCCCACATTGATATCCTGGTTGACAACACCGCATAACACAAAGTGTTTTCCTTCATGGACGGATTCTCAGGTTATAACCAAATCAAAATGGCACCTGAGGACATGGAGAAAACTACCTTTGTCACATAGTGGGGCACGTTCTACTACAAGGTGATGCCGTTCGGATTGAAGAATGCTGGGGCAACCTATCAACGCGCCATGGTAGCTTTATTTCACGATATGATACATCATGAAATAGAGGTCTACGTAGAAGATATGATAGCCAAATCGCAAACGGAAGAAGAACACCTTGATCACTTACAAAAGTTGTTTGAGAGACTGAAGAAGTATAAGCTGAGGTTGAATCCAAACAAGTGCACATTTGGAGTATGGTCCAGTAAACTCCTAGGTTTTGTCATCAGCAACAAAGGTATTGAGGTCGATCCTGCCAAAGTTGAAGCAATACAAGAGATGTCTGCTCCTCGTACTGAGAAGGAAGTCAGAGGATTCTTAGGACGCTTGAACTATATTGCCAGATTCATTTCTCACTTAACAGCTACTTGTGAGCCAATCTTCAAACTATTGAAGAAAGATCAAGTAGTCAGATGGAATGATGAATGCCAAGTTTCTTTTGACAAAATCAAAGAATATTTACAAGAGCCTCCTGTGTTGATACCACCAGTCGAGGGAAGACCGTTGATCATGTATCTGACTGTTTTAGAAAACTCAATGGGGTGTGTATTGGGGCAGCATGAAGAGTCTGGCCGAAAAGAGCACACTATTTATTACCTGAGCAAAAAGTTTACCGACTGTGAAACTAGATATTCACTGCTCGAGAAAACTTGTTGCGCTCTAGCATGGGCTGCTCGCCGGCTAAGATAGTATATGCTGACTCATACTACCTTATTGATATCTAAGACAGATCCGATAAAATATATCTTCAACAAGCCTGCTCTTTCTTGGAGAATAGTTAGATGGCAGATGATCCTAACAGAATACGACATACAATATACTACCTAAAAATCTATAAAGGGGAGTGTATTGGCTTATCATCTTGCTCACCAAGCTGTAGAAGACTATCAGTCCATGAAGTTTGATTTCTCGGATGAAGACATCATGACATTAGACAACTGTGAAGAAATCAGGCCATATGAGGGACCTGAACAAGGATCCCGATGGACCCTGTTCTTTGATGGGGAATCCAATGCACTTGGTAATGGTACCAGCGCCGTACTCATATCTCCAGAACGGTGTCATACTCCCTTTACTGCCAGACTTTGTTTCATCTGTACAAAAAATATGGTGGAATACGAAGCATGCATCTTCGGTCTCAGAGCTGCCATAGACTTGGGGATCAAATCCTTAGACGTGTTTGGAGATTCAGCTTTGGTCATCAGTCAGATCAAAGGGGAGTAAGACACTAAGCACCCAAACCTTATCCCTTATAAAGAACATGTTTTGACATTGCTACCACATTTTGAGAAGATTACCTTCGAGCATTTCCCACGAGAAGAAAATCAGCTAGCAGATGCTCTAGCCACAATGTCATCTATGTTTAAACTTAATTGGGAAACGAGGCTCCCCAGATCACCATCGAGCGAATGGACGAACCAGCACACTGTCACGAGATTAATACTGAAGAAATAGTGGACCGACCTTAGTTTCACGAAGTCAAGAGGTATCTCGAGGATCAAGAATATCCAGAAGGAGCTTCAATCAATGATAAGAAGTTCTTAAGGAGATTCTCTGCTAAGTTCTTCCTTAGTAACGACATCCTGTATAAACGCAATCATGACTCCATTTTGCTTCGATGTGTGGATAAGGTTGAAGCTGAAAAGATCATGGCTGATTTACATAAAGGTACTTTTGGCACCTACTCCAGTGGGCATACGATGACGAAGAAAATCCTACGGGAAAGCTATTACTGGTCTACCATGGAAGCAGATTGCTATCATTACTCTCGGACCTGCCATAAGTGTCAAATTTATGCTGACAAGGTGCATGTACCTCCGGTTCCTCTGAATGTCTTGACGGCTCCTTGGCCCTTTGCTATGTGGGTAATTTATATGATTGGAGAGATCAAACCTACAACCTCTAATGGACACCGCTTCATCCTAGTGGCCATTGACTATTTTACCAAATGGGTCGAAGCAGCTTCCTTCGCCTCCGTTACCAAGAATGTGGTTGCTCGCTTCATTAAGCAAAACCTTATTTGCCGATACGGTATCCCGGAAAGGATCATCACTGACAATGGTACAAATCTTAACAACACTATGATCACTGCCTTGTACGAGCAATTCAAGATCCAACATCATAATTCTTCTCCCTATCGGCCAAAAATGAATGGTGTTGTCGAAGTTGCAAATAAAAACATTAAGAAGATCATACAGAAAATGACAGTCACATACAAAGACTGGCATGAGATGTTACCATTCGCTCTCCACGGGTACCGTACCACGGCTCGCACCTCAACCGGGGAAACACCCTATTCTTTGGTTTACGACATGGAGGATGTCTTGCCTATTGAGGTTCAGATCCCCTCTCTGAGGATTATGAAAGATGCAGGGTTGAATGAAGATGATTGGATCCAGACTCGACTTGATTAATTGAATTTAATTGATGATAATAGACTTACTGCTGTTTGCCATGATCAGATGTATCAAAAGAGAATGATCAAGGCCTTCAACAAGAAAGTCAGACGTCAAGTATATCAAGTTGGGGATCTAGTGATCAAGCGTACCATCTTTCCACAAAGTGATCCCAGGGGCAAATGGACTCCAACCTACGAAGGACCATTTGTAATCAAAAACATATTCTCAGGTGGGGCAATGATCTTGACCACAATGGATGGCGACGACCTACCACACCCTGCGAACGCGGACATAGTCAAAAGATACTATGCATAAGAGACCCGCTAGGTTGACATACCTAGGCAAAACAAGGGCATCCCGACGAACTAAAAGGTTCGGGCAGAAATTAGGGATAAAATAAAAAAATCTGTACACCCGGCAAGTTAAAAACCAGAAAGGGAGACTTGGGCAAAAAAGGGTTTCCCGGTGGACTGAAAACCCGAAAGGGCGGTCCAGGAAAAAGTTAGGAATAAAAGAGTATGACTATGTGTTGTCGGATCATTTGATAGACAACCTTTGGCTTCCGCTGACAAACTCAGAGTTTCTGATCAGTTCAATCATCTTCGGACAAGGAAAATAGACAAGATACTCAGAGATATAAAGGTTATAGCAGAATGGGAACCCCATGGGATTATTACACATAGCCATCTTTCTTCGTATTAAATTTTTCGTGCTTACGACGGCATTCTATTACTAGAATGTTTGTCTCCTTTGTACAAAATATTTATTCAAAGTCAATACAAAGATGCCCCTTCGAAAGTGCAAAAACTATTTATCTTTTTCTTTACACTTGTGTTTTGTTTACAAAAACGTCCAATGATTCATTAATGAACATATGCATTTGAACATGATTACTGTTTACAAATAAACAAAATAAGAAAGATAAGTACTGATAGGTTGAAGAAATAGGGAAATGTCTCTAGGCTATTCCATGGGAAATCCCCCTACAGTACGTCATTTTAAATCCCCAAGCAGAACAAAGTTTCTAATTATTATCCCCAGTAGAAGTCATCAAAAAACTCAGGATTCCCCGAGCAGATCTTACAAGTAGTACATGGCATTGCCCTCACAACAGAGCATATTTCTCTCGACAAAAGTTCATCAGTACTTCAACTTCAAAAGTTCAACATATCCTCAGTAGCATGTAGGGATTTATTTTCCTCAATCAAACATCAATACAGCAAATCAACTCACATGTGCATACATTACATACATACATCATAAACATTAATAAAGTCAATACATTGCATCATACATTTCATGCAACATGACTTTGTATTTTAACTAACATTTTACCCTTTTCAGGATAAGATTAAACAGTTACCATTAACAAATATACTTTCAGATACAGTTCGGATACGCTCCAGACACGGATTCCATTCTGATACTCATTCAAATTACAACTTACAGATACAGTTCAGATATGCTCCAGACACGGATGTCATTCTGATACTCATTCAGATATAACATTCAGATATAGTTCAGATACGCTCCAGACACAGATGCCATTCTGATACTCATTCAGATACAACTTACAGCTTTCAGATACAGTACAGGTACGCTCCAAACAAGGATGTCATTCTGATACTCATTCAGACTTCAACTTACAGATACAATACGGATACGCTCCTGACACAGACGCCATTCTGACACTCATTCTTTCGGCTTACAACTTACAATTCAATAGACATTCTTGGATGGCATCTACAAGCCCATATCCAACAAGATTCTATCACTTCTCCAAATTCAATCTTTAAGCCCACTCCCTCAACCGTGCGTCGTCAAGTGCAAATTTCTGGGCACTCTAGTGTCCAATCATTCTTTCACCTTCGAGTCACGAATGGTAAAACTCGCCAATCTAACTCTTCAGGCTTAAGAAGATTGAACAGAGGAAACTGTTGTAGCCCAAAATTTGTCTACTCATTTATCAAGATTTTCTCACAAGATCTCTTTGACTCAAGGCTGGATTAGGGTTTGATCAAATCAAGACATCTCATTTTGCATTGATGACCCATAATTAGGGTTTAAGTTTTCACAAGGATTTCGGGATTATCTATGCTTCATATGACTTTCAAGTATCATCATGGACCCCTAAGATTACTCATGTCAAGTTTCAAGCCTTGAATCACATTTTTGACCAGTCAATTGGACAGTTGACCTAAAAATCAGTTGTATTGGGGAAAACGTCAACCATGGCCAATTTACAGTCAAACTTCATAATCTTTTTATCCTCATCAACATTTTAGACTCATATGTATCATTTGATAAAGTTTGGACCATAATTCCTCAAGAAATTTGATCAAATCATCAAAAGGGCCAAATGGTCAAAATTAGGGTTTTGATTGAGAAAGGGCAATTTTTTATTTTTGACCTAACAAATGACCAATTGGTTTGAAGCATTATTTCAAGGTTTCATTTGTATCCTCTTGACCTAATGACATGGTTCAAAACATTTCATTTCCATTGGATTGACAGATGAAATTTGCAGTCAACTGATCAAAAGTAAACTGTATACTGAAAAGTCAAACTTTGACTTTTTGGTCAAAATCAAGTGCCAAGGATCACAATTCATCAAAACATGTCAAAATGTGAAACTTGTTCATCAAGAAATCAAGAATTGAAGATCTTGTTTTGAAATTTGAAAATTTTTAAACTTAGAAATTTTTCTAAGTACAGAAAATTTCTTATTTTTTCTCAACTTTAAGCCAAATTTCCACTATGATGCAAGATGATTCAAAGAAGGTTCCTAACATGAAAGTTGTAGACCTACATGAAATCTAAAAATTTTCTTCACACATTTTTCCCTAAATATTCTTGGATCTCAAGATATAATTTTGTGAATACATGCTCATGAACTAAATAACTTAGTGAAATTTTGCCCTAATTTAGGAAGGTTTTTGACCTAACTTCATGGCAATTTTTCACCTAGTTCCAAGAGGAGTCTTGAAATGAATTTCAAATATCAGTTATAGATCACATTGCAAGATTTCCAAAATGTCCAATAACTCCTTGAGGTCATTTTTGAATAGAGAGAATCGAAGAGATGAAGTTGGCAATTTCTCACTTTGTTTTCAAGCCATTTCATGAAGAATAAAATTCAAATATGAACCTATGCTGCTCAATCCTTGTTTTACAGGTCTCTAACTTGTTTCTCACTTCATAATTTAATGCTTATTCAGTTGATAAAGCTTTAATTCAAGCCCAAGAGTCTTTGTCCAAGTTGTATTTCCATAAATAACACAAAGTTGACATTGCCATTTTGAAAATGCTTCACTTTTGCAACTTTCCAATTCTTGACAATTTGACCTATTTTCTCTGCACACACAAGTCCTATAAACCAAATACAAGTTGTCTAGGGCTTGTACTAACTCCAGGAAGGCCAGTACAAGCATGTGGAGACTTGTCTCTTCACTTTGCTTCAAAAGCAAGAAAGTGTGAAAAAAGGCTACAACTCAAAGATCTGTTGTGGAGCTGACTTAAAACATTTTCTATACTAATACACAAACCCATTACAACTTTGAACACGATTGAAAAAGGCCTGAAACACCCAAACACTCCCTCTCACCAAAAACCTGTCAAAAACTTGCAGTTTGAGCATAAGCATAGCAATCCACAAATTGGCACATGCATTTCAAGTTTTAATCATCCAAACACTTTACCTACTTCATATCTGAGTGATCAAGACCATCATCCCTGCACTGTAACTCCTCCTTCTTCATCTGCCATTTTTGTTTTCTAAGCTTGCAGGTTGACTTGGATAGAGAGTTTCAGGCACTTCCAAAGCAAGGCAAGGATTGGAACACACTCAGGGAGGTTCAAGCAAGCTCAAGAAATCATCAGGCCTTCATAAATATCACTCAAACTCCATTCACGATCTCAGCTGAAAGAGGTAAGAACTCAAACTTTTATCTCCTCATACATGCATCCATTGTCCATGATTTGTGAAAGAAAAATGTAGATATCATTGCTACAAAGTTGTACATATCCATAACTTGCATTTATTTGGCCTGAGTTGAGAGAATTTTGAACTTGAAGTTCCTGGAAAAATTAGGTTAAGAATTAGGGCCATTAAAATTCTCTTGAATCTTGGACTTATAGTTTTAGTTATGCACATGGTTAGAATCGTGAGACCAAATGCTATAACATTCATGTTATCAATTTCCATTTTTGTTTATAGATGAAAGAGTTACAGGGGATCCGGCTGGCTTGAGGAAGAAGATGAAGTACAGGGCTAGAAGTTGTTTTGTGTTATGTTTTTCTTATTTCACTTAAACTAACGGATGTACAGCCACCCCAGTGGCAAGGCAGCGCGCTGAGAATTCCATGGTCATGGGTTCGAGCCTTGGTGCCTGCCTTTTGCATATTTTCTCATTTTTTTTTGCTATTCTCTCACTTTTTTACAGCGCTGGGCTTTGTCCTTTTGGGCTTACTTTTTTTTCCTAATGCTTACATGCCATTTACTCAGAATACCCCCTGGGCCATAGTTTTATTTATTCATTCTTTATTTTCATTTCTATTTTACCAAATATATTTTCCTTAACATAAAAATCATAAAAAGCGTAAATATGATAAATATTGCATATTATTTTATTTTACTTTATTTTCACATAAATATATTTTTATTTTAGATATATACTAATTATCTTTCTTAAAATAAACTTGTAAAAAATAAATTAAACTTAGATATATTTTTATCCCTTGTTTTTACACTTGTAAATATTTATTTTTTGGCATATATAAAAAAATGACTAAATATTTTCACTAAACATTACTTATTATTTTAATACAAAAAATACACAAAAAAGATAATACTTAAAGAGCTTTATTCTAATTTAGAAACTAGGATTAACCCTTTTTTTAAAAATTAATTTACTTTTCTTAAATTCTTAGGATTAGGTCAAAATTATTTTGCATATAAAACAAAAAAATATTTTTCTTGCATGTACATAATATTGCATATTTAATATTGTATTTGTTTATTCCAATATTCGTACAAATTCGATTTGGTTGTAATAGCTTAATTAGATTTACATTATAGTTAATCCCCATTCATAACTTGTATTCCCCCTTTCCATAAAAATGTTGTAATAGTGTAGTAATCTTTAAATTACGCAATTTACCGCTTTTATATACCATGCTAGTCATTAGGGTTTGTATGGCAAGATAAAAACAAATCAAATAGAAAACCCAAAATCTAAGACAAAATCAAAGCATGAAAATAACACACTTGCACACAAGCATCCTTAGGGTTTCTCCATTTGGTTGCCTTATACAAAAATAGCCATATTATGCATGCGAAGTATCTTGGCAAAACAAACAAGTATAAGATCATAGTCCCTCGATGACGCTATTCTAAGTTGCCTTACAAAATGATATTGGTCCCTCAAAAATGCTAAGATACTTTGCAACATTGCTAATCATGGTTATACGATGACCCGCGCCCGTCCCGTTTATATCCAAAGATAGGGTTGCTTACCAAATCAATGGTAAGACAACAATGTCAAAGGAATAGAAAATGAACAAGAAAGACATTTGAGTAGGTAGTTTGCTCTTAATTACTTGCTCCATTTCAAACAAACATCCTTTCTATTTTCAAAACAAACACACACATTTCCAAACATCTTACAAACATTGAAATTTTTTTCAAAAAGACAAACATCTTTGTATACATTCTTACGAACGAGAATCATTACAAAGATTGCCTAAACGATGGCCTCTTTTACAAAATACTTTCGAAAACTACACAAAGCACAATTTCAAAAAAAAGCAAGTGATCTAGCAAGTAATAAGAGCCCATGGAAAACCATGGATGAAAAGGGTGCTAGCACCTTCCCTTTTCATAATCAACCCCCCGAACTCAAGAAACAATCTCAAAGGTATTTCCTGTGCTTTTTCACCTTTCCTTTTGGATAAAAGAAAATTCGGTGGCGACTCTTGCTAAATCGCAACATTTGCGATAAAAAGCAAAACCTCAAGTCAGCTCTCCCATCGTATCACACCCTAATTTCATACATTGCATCCCTCCCCTTTTCATCTCATCCCTTCTCTTTTGTGCTACATGTTGTTAGAGGATGATCTACATATCATCTCTCCAAACATATGGAACATAGATTGCTATTGACCGACCTCAAAATAGGTGTGACTTCTATATAAGTCCAATTATTATTGCTTAACATAGCGCTAAATTTTGTCCCGATTCGAGAAATGATAATTCGTGGCCCAAACCTATGTTTGCTAGCCCAAGCATGTTTAATTTGAAGCCTTTGATCCAATAACCTTGAGACTCATTGTTAGGAGGCTTTGGTCTTATCAATCCTCAAATGAATCTTCATAAATTTTTCACTAAGTGAATCATTTAAACATCGTTGATCATTTGTTTTTTCCTCGAGAATTTGAAATGAATGATATACTTGACAAAAAGCAAATGAAACTTGTTGTTGAGAGGCTTTGATTTTATCAATCTGCTGATGAGTTTTCAAATGAAAGTTTCAAGATGGTCATTAAACTAACCTCTAACTTCTAACTCATTAGCAATTGACTTTTATTTTTATTCTTTTACTTTACGCCTTCACTTTTACGCACCATTTATTTTAGCATTTACATTTCATGCTATTTTCATCTTTTCTCATTTGTGCATTTATCCTTATGTCATTTTTATTTTTCTCACTTGAGCTTTTCATTTTCTTTTTTGAAGATACCTAATAACCAACTTAACAATAAAAAACTTTAAGGTGACTTAGACTATTTGGTTACTATCCTTGGCAATTTGGAGTTATGGGCTTCTTGAACTTAGGAGTAGAGACCTTGACCACCCTTGAGACCTTGGTGACTTCTATTGTAACTTTGTCTGGAGTTATTGGGGTTTACCCCGAGACATTGGGTTATTGTTTAATTTGTGTGCAGGTTATTCTGACTTTATGCTTTGTCTGTGATTGGGAGTTCATATGTATACATTCGTCACTCTGCCCAATTTTTGTGAAGACTTAATGCATTTGAAGTTGGTATTCTTAAGAGGTTTATCATCTTTACTTGTTTGGTTTCAATCCAAAGGATGGGAATTCTACATTAACTCATTGTGTCAAGTGTTCTTGTTGGTTAGAAAGTTCTTTTCCCTAGCTTTTACCTTATTGCTTTAGGATAGTCCCTTCATCTCCTCCCACCTTCTTTAATTTCAAAAATCATCTCCCACGTTTTCAAAACTATTATTGTTTTTCTAAACATGAACCACTTTCACAATAAACTTGGACTTAGGTCCATGCATTTTCAAAATAATTTCTTAATCAAACTTTAAACAACTTAACAATACTTTGACATTTTTTGTGAGAAAACTAATAGTCAACCAATCTAATTCAAACCATTTTACCATTTTGGATTTTATATTAAAACATTTCTCAAAAGATCGGACTCTTGTTAATCCTTGTAGTGATGCGAGCTACTATACTTCTATGATATGTAGTGAAGTGAGATATTTTCCACTTGGGTGTTTAGCGAGGCTTTAATGATTTTGAAATTCAAGTTATATCCTTCAATTTGAGATGACACAAATTCTCATTCTCATAATCACGGGTAGTAAGTATGTTCTACCACTCGGATACGATGATGATGTCTCGTCTCTTAAAATTAACCAACACATTTATGTGTTAAATTTTTTAAAGTTGGACTACGAGTACCCTGATCCCCTATTGCACGGAAGGTGGTACTTAGGTACTAAAGGATTGCAACCGCGACGGGTGCAAAAATTGTAAAAAATATTTGTTTTCTCACCTCCACCATCTATTTTTTTATACAACACTTATAGCCAAAATACACAAATTTTCAAAGAGGTTCCTGCGGAGTACCGTAGATGTTTAGGGTGCTAATACCTTCCCTTTACATAACCAACCCCCGAACTTAGATCGTCTCCACCTCTTTTTGGGTTATTCGCTCTTTTCCCATTCCTTTGGAAACAATAAAGCGCAGTGGAGATTTTTATGTGATCTATGCGCAATGGCTTAGTCTCAACAATTCTACCGCTACAGACACCAATTTTTTTTTAGCCTTAAATCCTTTTTTCTAAAACCGTGAACCAAGCCACGTTACAACCCTTAAAATTCCTAACTGAAGCGTGGGTTAATTCGAAAGCTCACTATAACGAGATTACGCTAATATGACTCCTAGGAGGCATGCTAAAACTTTTGACTTGGTATCACTCCATCTTTTTATTTTCTTTCACACAAGAAAAAACGCAATGTTTCAACATCTTTTCAATAAACATTTTTAAAACTTCAAGACAAGCATAAGATTTTCATTAGAATTATCCTTCTTAGATAAACATTCTTTGGATGTGAATGAGTGCTTAAACATTAAGTAAGCTTGCATGATGAGCATCAAATGAAAACTTGATTATCCCAAGGGACAAATTGCTTCAGAAATCTATCAAAAAGCAAATCATCTTAAAGAATGATCTTATTCTGGGGAAGACTTTTTAGTGACTCTGTTGAGTAAAAGAAGACCAACATGAGAATACTCTTTGAGTAAGAGTTCAGTCAATCTGAGGCTATCACGTAGATAATTCTCTTCAAGCTTGACCAATCTAAAGATATTAGATCGATAAATCTCAAGTTTCCATCAATCAGAGTCCATCACGTCGAGAAGTCTATTCATAATTTATTCAACCTGAGGCAATCACGTCGAAAAATATACTCATAATTCATTCAACCTCAGACAATCACTTCAAAATTCGAAAAATCTCTCTAAGAAATCTGTAATCAAGGGAAGTTTATTTCGTAACTCAAGAGATTCGGGCAGGCCACCTCATGTCCAGTTGTGACACGGATATTATAGTCTTTTATTCAGCATAGATCCTCTAAAAGATCCTCCAAAAAGGGGCGATCCCCTTCCAATATCTTAAATATGCTCAATCAAAATTTTGTGATACGACACAACTACAATCAAGCTAAAAGCATCATAAAGGTCACCCCGACCTGGTTAGTGCATGAAGTCGTTCTCATATGCTACTGACAATTTCAAACCTGATTCCCCAAGTGAATTCAAAAAGTCTGAAATCGTCTTTTAACTTGGCATGTGCAAGTGCACATCCCCCGAGAGCTAAACTGGGGCATTCATAGAGCTAAACCAGGACATTTGTAGGTCCATGTTCATCTTTTTATCCCCGAGTGATTTAAGAAGTAATTCTTCAGTGTATCATAAACTTGGGGCATGCATTCAAACAAATCCATATGGCGTTCAATATCCGTTCCTCGATATATTCAGTCCTACCATCCTCTCGGTGTTTCAGGATGTAGGGAAGTCGGGCCAAATTATCTATTCCTAAATAATACAATTCAGAATTCAATAGCGTGCTTGTAAACTCGCTTCTTCAGTAATTCAATCTCCAGCAGAGTCACCAAAAATCTTCGGTATCATGAGCTCTCCAGTGCAATTTCTTATGATTGTCCCCAGTGATCTTTGGTACTGCAAGTTTCCAGCGTCGATATGTATTGGTATCCATGATGATGAGCAACAGTTCCCAACAAGCCTTCGCTTATCCCTAAGAAGTCTATTTCTTTGCATTTCATATTGTTTTCACTGCATAACATTGCATCTCCAAAAGTGCGTAGCCGATCCATCATAATGGATCCATGCGGCAAAAGAAATTCAAACATGCATATGAAGCCTAAGCCAAATCAGGTACCTTACATGAAAGACCTGAATCATTCAAAGACGATAATACATCCCCACAAGAGTCACAAGTCACAAGTTCTTAGGAATCCAGACTCAATCACATCCAAGTCAAAGGTTTTGAAGAAACTAAAACAAAGGACCTATGGACCAAATATTCTTAAGGGTTCAGAAACTTTTGTTAATACTCATCCAAGATAAAACTTTTTTAAACCAAAATTCTAGACTGAGCCTAGGCATTACTATCAGGAAAAAGCACAATACAAGAGAGAGCTTGTTAGAACTAACCCTAAAGGACCCATAAGAATATGGGTACCTAAATATAAGATTATGTTTGCAACAAATATGCTTAAAGGAGAAGCAAAGTAGCAGTCATGGTACCTGGACAGTGGCTGCTCACGACATATGACAGGAGAAAAATATATGTTCCAAGCCCTATTCTGAAAGAGAAAGGAAGTGTGGGATTTATATGAGGACAAAAGGGAAGATCATTGGTATAGGTACTATTGGTAATTCTCTTATCTTTGTTAACAATGTTTGGCTTGTTGATGGACTAAATCATAACCTACTAAGCATCAATCAATTATGTGACAGTGGTTATGATGTCTTGTTTAATAATAACACCTGCCCAGTCATGAATAAATTTGACAAATCTATTTTATTCAAAGAGAATATGAAAGGAAATGTTTACAAAGTTAATCTTTCTAAACCAACTGACCAAAAGGTAGTTTGCCTAATATCTGTGAATGATGAGAAATAGATCTGGCATAGGAGGTTAGGTCATACTAACTGGATATTAATCTCTAAACTTTGAAAATAGAAACTTGTTAAAGGGTTGCCAGATATTGATTATTACTCAGATTCTCTTTGTGGAGCATGTCAAGTAGGAAAGATTAACAATGATCTCCATCTTATCATCTTTGTGGTCTCTACCTCTAGGTCCTTAGAGTTACTTCACATTGGTTTATTTGGTCCTGTTTTGAATTTCTCAATCAATGGAAAGAAATAAGGGTTAGTCATTGTTAATAATTATAGTAGATGGCCTTGGGATAAACTCCTTAGATCTAAAGATGAGTCATATGGAGTATTAAACATCTTTTGCACCCAAGTACATTCTGAAAAGGAACTAAAAATTTTAAAAATTAGAAGTGATCATGGTGGAGAGTTTTAAAATGGGCCATTTGAAACCTTTTGTGAAAGAATGGAATTATCAATGAATTCTCTTCTACTAGAACTCCACGAAAAAATGGGGTTGGAGAGAGAAAGAACAGATCCCTGCAAGAAATGGCTAGAACCATGATCCATGAAAAATATCTTCCAAATTACTTGTGGGTAGAAGATGTTAATACCTATTGTTATGTTCAAAATCAGATCTACATCAGACCATTTTTGAACAAAACATCATAGGAGTTATTTAAAGGAAGAAACCCAAGCAAATCTTATTTCCATCAGTTTGGTTGTACCTATTACATTTTAAACAACAAAGATTATCTAAATAAATTTGATGCTAAGGCTCAAAGGGGTACCTACTTAGGATACTCTAAACACTCTAAAGTATAGAGAGTGTATAACTCTAAAACCAGAATGGTCAAAGAGTCTATACAGGTAAATTTGATGACAAAGAGCTTGACTATGAAATGCCAAAGCATGTTGAAAGTCTTTCTCTAATACGGTGGGAGAACTGACTATTGGTTTTGCATTTTATCGCAAATGTTGCAGATAGTAAGAGTCTCCACCGACTTTTCTTTTATCCATTAAAGGAAAGGGTGAAAAGAACAGGAAAGACCTTTGAGAATTTTTCTGAGTTCGGGGTAGTTTATGAAAAGGGAAGGTGTTAGCACCCTTTTTATCCATATTTATCTACGGGCTCTTAATCACTAGCTGACTTTGAAAATGCTTTGTGAATGTGTGTTTGAAAATATTTTAAAAATGCCTAAGTGTGGCAAACTTTGTAATGATTCCCGTATCATTGAGAATGCATATGTGGTACGGTGGGAGAACTGATTTGTGTGTTTTGCGTTTGATCGCAAGTGTTGCGGATAGCAAGAGTCGCCACTGACTTTTCTTTTATCCAATAAAGGATAGGGTGAAAAGAAAAAAGAAAGACCTTAAGAGAATTTTCTTGAGTTCGAGGGGTAGGTTATGAAAAGGGAAGGTGTTACCACCCTTTTCATCCGCAGTTATCTACAGGCTCTTAATTTCTAGCTCACTTGGAAATGCTTTGTGTTTTGTGTAAGTTGAAAGATGTTTTGAAGATGTGATTTTGAAAGTGGTAATGTTGTAATGATTCTCCTATCGTTGAGAATGTATACGAAATGTTTATCTTGGAAATATTTTTGAAAATGCCTTGGTGCGGCAATTTTTGCAATGATTCTCGTATCGTTGAGAATGTATACAAAAATGTTTGTTTTTGAAAGTGTGAGGTGTGGAAATGGTTTTAGTTTTTGAGAAAGCAATTATGAGCAATCTACCTACTCAAAAAGTCTTTGTTCTTTTCCTCATCCTTTAGATAGTGCTTGTCTACCATTAGTGGGTAAAAGGAAACTTGTAAGATGTTTTAGAAATTTTTCCTAAGGGACTAAGATCGTTTATCGAAGGTAACATTGAAGGGTCATCGAGGGACTACGATCTTTTTATCAAGGGTCTTTGCTAAAACATCTCACATTCGAGGGACATGACTGTTTTTTATCCGAGGCAACAAGTGAGGTTATCCTAGAGGTATAAGTGTGCAAAGTGTGTTTGATTCAATTATTGTAGCTTGAATTAGGATTGTCTAATGTTGATTTTAACATCTTGCCATGCAAACCCTAATTACTAACAATAATAAGGAAAGCAATAAATTATGGAATTTAAATGTCCTACACTATTACAACACTTTGGGAATGGAGGGGGGGGGGGGGGGGGAGGTACAATTTTGTAAATGAGGGGAGGAAAGCAATAAAGCCCTAATTACTATTACAAACCATTGAATATGAATTACAACAATAATTAAGCACAAAATGTAAAGATAAAGCAAGAAATTGTTTTTCTAGGGTTTTTTGATAGAAAGGTTTAGAGATTAACCTAATTGATCTAATTAACTATAATTACAAAAGGAGTTAACTAATTATTTAATCAAAACCTAAAAATAAAAATTAATTGAAATAGAAAATAAAACCTAAATCTAAATTTAAAATGTTTAGAAAATAATTTTTTTTAATGTTAATTAGAAAAAATATTCTACCATAATAAAATTTAATTTAACAAAAATAAAATAAAATGCTTAAATTAAATTATTAAATAATGTAATTAAGAAAATGTAGTTTTCGTGGTTTTTGGTTTAGATAAAATAAATATATAAGTGAAAATAAATAAAATATAAAAGAAATGAAAATAATTGAGTTGGGGGTTGAAAAGTTAAATGAGAGGTTAAAAGTTAGTAAAAAAACATTTGGACCAAAAAGGAATTTGTTTGTGTTGTACCCCAAAATTTGCCCTCCCATATTCTTCAAAGATTTGCCAAGTCAAAGCTTCAAATTTCCCCAAGGGTTGCACAGTTCAAGGGCCTCTTAAGCAGTCAAAATTAGGGTTTGTGTTCTGATCAAGAAAATGAAGTTTCCAAGGGTCCAATCAAGTCCCACATGCCTACAAATATGGTCAAGCATCCTCATACAAAGTTTCAAGGCTTTCAGCACAAAATTGCACAGTCAAAACCCCAATTGCACTACAGTCAACTGCAGGGGCAAAATGGTCATTTGACAGTCAAAAGTTCAAATTTTTGGTCAACATATCATTTTGAAGCCACAAACATCATTTGATCAATGCTTGATCATGATTCTCAAAGCTTGGCTCAAAAATCATCAAGATACAAAAGTTTCCTTATTTGGACAGCTGAAAAAGTCAACTATAAATTGACCAGGGCATAACTTTCACATGGATTATCAGAAAAATTCCATCCAAAGCTCATTTTGAATAGAACGACATTTCCTACAACTCATCTTCATACTTAAAGTCCAAGAAATGCTCTCATAAAAAGTTATCAATTTCAACATTATAGGTCATTTTCAAAAGTCAACAAAAAGGGACTTTAAGTCAAAGGCCATAACTTGATATTGGTAAATCAAAATGATATGGGACCAAAGGCATTGGTTAGAGGACTCAAAGACCTTTCCAAAATGTCTAAGAACATGAGCAAAGCTTAAAAATTGAGCAAGTTATGCCTTGTGGAAGTTGGGAAATTTTTGGATATTTTGAAAAGTCAACATTGATTCAAATGACCTAAAATTGCTAATGGGCCTATTTTTCTTCCACAATTCATCATCCCAAGCATGTGCACGACCACTTGGCCCAAAGGGAAGTATTTCTTCATTTTTTATTTATTTATTTGAATTTTTATTAATAATAATTCATTTAAATCAATTAAATACATGAAAAATATTTAACCTAAGTTTTTCAATCTTTTTGTGCATGAAATATACTCAATAATTCGTGCATAATCAAATATGGAAAGATTTGAAGTGAATTGATCATGATTGGTACAAAATAGCATGGAAAATATTGAAAAAAGGATCTTTGAAAATCAAATCTCAAAAACCATGAATGCAAAAGATTTGGATTGTTTTCTTTGACCTAATTCATTCTATACTTAAGCCTGATCACAAACCTAATGCAAAAAATCACTAAGCTGCGCAAGAACATAGAAAACCAAACTTGAAATTTTCTTTGAAAACTCATATTCTGAAAACAGGTTTGCAGGTCGTTTCAAGCCCCGAGACTCATCCTATTGCCTTCCAAGGACCTCAAGCAATCTTCCTGGATCAAAAACATCAATCATAACCCTTTGAATCACTGTACAGAAGTCCAAATTTTCTCACTTTTTTTCATAATCGTGCTTTACAATTTACGCATATTCATGGCATTTTATTTGTAGATTCATGCTAAGCAATGTGTTCTAAAGCTAACCATGTACTTTGATTGGATTTTTATGCACTGTATGCGAATTCACCATGGATACAGATTAGGGTTTTGCAAGCTTGAAATTGGGGGTTTCCAAACGCGGTAAAATCAGACCACCATAGTACCATGACTCAAATCAGCATGCTTAGACGATTATGAATCCACCCTCGCGCTCAATTTATGAGCATCCAATGGCTATTCACTATTTTCCAGAAAGTGGCCTAAAAGAACACTTAAAAAACCGTTGCCTAATATGTTTGTATTTCAGGAAAACAAAAATCAATGAAGAAGATGATGTGGTGGCCAGCCATGATTGGCTCTTTTGAATTTGCGCGCTCAAACCCACTAACGCCTTTGTTTTATTTGATATTATTTGTTTATTATATTACATACAAAACGCGTGGAATGGCTTAGTGGTATACGTACGTGCTGGCAATGTTCATGACCTGGGTTCGAGCCCCAGGTCTTCACAATCTCCATATTATTTTTCAACCAAAATTCCTGTGCAGTGTCAATAATGAAGATACATCATACGCCTTCAGAATCAGGCGTCCACGCGTCCCAAGGAAGAAGATCAGAAGGCCACGCTCTGAGGTACATGGTAAACCCTAGTCAACGCGTGTACACGCGTCATGGAAAGGTCAACAAGGCCTCCAAATGGGCCAGCATTATTGGACTTTCACCTCCACTTTGGGGACTGCAACCCCCCTAGGTTTGCAATTCTTTCTACTTTCTTTATTTTTTATTATTTTCTATTTTCTTTTTAATTGTTTGTTTAATTAATTTATCATTTTCATAAAAACAAAAAAACACATAAAAAATCAGAAAAGAGAAAAATATAGTAAATATTTTATTTTAGTATTTTTATAAATAAATTACATTAATTAAATTTAGTTAGTAAATTAGGTTTAATAATAATGTTTCCTTAATAAATTTAAAATTTGTAGAACTAGGGTATGTGATAATTTTTATTCCTTTTTATTTTTTTATTTCATAATAATTAAAACATTAAATATTTATTTTTGTAATTTAATTACATATAAAATAATTAGGTTTAACTTTAGGATAAAATTTGATCTTTTCATAATAAATTAAAAACAAATAGAATTAGGGTTAGCATTTAATTTCAATCAATTCTTTTTTTTTTCATTTAAACATAAATACCAAAAAATACCAAAAAACAATCTTTTTTTTAATTAATTAATTAATTCCATCTTTAATTTAATTTTGCAAAAAGGGTCCAACGCCCTCATTTAATTCTTATTAAATTCGCATGTTTATTTTTATTCTTTAAATATTTATGTATCTCTCCCGAAGCCATGTAATTAATTTCTTGCACTTTTAATTCTTTATTTTCTTTACTTTCTTTATTTTTCTGTCAAATCGGGTTCGAGAAATTTTGGCGATGTGGACCCGCGCCTTTGTAATAGCTTAGAATTTTTACTTTCCCGCAATATTTTTAACTGTTAAATCAAGGCATGAAAGAATGTATGGACAAAAATAAAAACAAACGTTAGATCACCAATAACATGACAAAAGACAAAAATAAATGAAAACGACACACAAATCGCACACACCACCCCTAGGGTACGCCTCACTGTTGCCTTGCCTCGAAAGGTGATCGTCGAGTAGAGGATGTCTTAGTAAGTCCTCATGATCCGGGAACCTGGCATGAGGGTAGCTTCTAAGGTATCTTCCTATTGCTCTGGTGATCACCATGTCCCGAACCTCGAATTGGCCCGAACACCTCCAACGGTGGTGCTACCTACCTCTCAATGGTGGGATGGCACTACTTTAAGGACATTTACACAGACGAATTCCTTAGGGTAGGTAGGTTCTCGTAGATACTTTCTCTAAACTTCAAAACAAATCAAAAAAAAAAAACTTTTCACACCAACACATTTTCAAAAAGCTTTCGAAAGCAATTTTTCAAACACTCTTGAGGACCGATACAAGAGTCGAACTGAAATTTTCAAAGAAACTTTTTTTAAAACCCACAATTGAAAAGCAAACAAACCATTTTTGAAAACACAAATGAGCAAGTATCTAAGAGCCCATGGATAACCATGGATAGAAAGGGTGCTAACACCTTCCCTTTCTATAACCTACCTCCCGAACCGAGAGCAATCTCTATAAGGAATTTTTCTGTGCTTTTGTCCTTTCCATTTGGAGAAAATAAAAGACGGTGGCGACTCTTGCTTCCGCAACATTTCGCGAACCAGCGTTAAACAGTCAGTTCCAGATCCACCGATCACAGAACTGGCGACTCTGTTGGGGATAAAACTTAAAGTGAGGTGTACCTTAGGACTAAGATCACTGTGTTTTCAATTGTATTGACTTGCTTGCTTTATTATTATGGGACTGTCTCGGGAGTTCTATAGATCCTAACCCGGATCTGGGGGATACCTTCTTAGAAAGTAGCAACAAGGCTGTGAGGGAACTGTGCGGGGTATACCGACATGGTTGAAACAGTCTGCTACGTTGATGTGGCACTTTGGTGTGTACCGGTAACCCTTGAGTTCAGTCAAGGAGAGTACGGGGCCTCCGCGTGGTGTCGTGAAGCATCAACAGACCTTAGGAACCTTAATTGAACTATCTTGGCCTCTTTAGGGTAGTGAGATAACTGACTTTGGTGCAATCTGAGGTTGGTTGATACTCGATACTACACTCAATTGAGGGTTGCTTTCCTGGAATATTTCGGTCTCCAGTTCAGTGACTAAATCGAAACGATGAACAACGAAAGCAATCCAGTGATATTGGGACCCTTAGAACCCGGTTACTTCTAATAGGACAGGTTGAGCCCACCAACTTCAAGAGGGTAATACCTAGACCCCATGCTGGCCTAAACTCTAAGGGTTTCTCTTGTGTGACTTGTGTGCCTTCGTACTTGACTACTTGCATGCTTGTTATCTGACACTTGAGTTTCTTGCAGGTTTTGTTTATAGTCCTTAATAGGGACTCATAACAGGGTATACTAAGTTTCTTGCAGGTTTTGTTTATAGTCCTTAATTGGGACTCATAACAGGGTATACTAAGTTTCTTGCAGGTTTTGTTTATAGTCCTTAATTGGGACTCATAACAGGGTTTACCGAGTCTCTTGCAGGTTTTGTTTATAGTCCTTAATTGGGACCCCTAACAGAGTGTACTGAGTTTCTTGCAGGTTTTGGTTTGCAGTCCTTAATTGGGACTCGTAACAGGGTTTACCTACATTACCCCATGCATACCATGACATCATACCATTGCATACATCTTAACCCATTTCAAGGATCTCAAGGGCTTGTGATGCAGGTCATGGTGAATCAACTATCCCAACAAGGGGCAAAGAGGATTTATTTTCCTCTAGACAAAGTTGTCAAGGGCTATGACCCACTTGATATGGTCAGCTTTGACTCTTGAAGAATGTTCCCCTAACCAAGGTTGTTGGGAAATCAAAACCAGACATGATGACTAAAGTCAGGGGCTATGACCCACTGGATATGGTGAGCCTTTGACCCTTAAAGAAGAATCCTCAACAGCATGGGTTTCCTTCAATCAAAGCTACCAATTCCGATGCTAACAATTTTCTTGTTTACCCCGCGAGGTCCTTGAGAACATTACATGCATGTCATACTCATCATTACATAACAGGTATCCTTGTTGCAGGTCACTTACCTTTCTCACTGTTTATTTCAGCAATGGCCTTCCAACCAGATAACCAGGACCTTCTCGCGCAAGAGACTCGGTTCGGGGAAATCCTCCTGAATCTATCCAAGGGGCAGGAGGAGTTGAGGACACTTTTCATGGAGACTTTGGTCAGAAACAGTGCTGAGGATGAAAGGCTGAAACACCTACAAGCTGAGGTGGATGCATTGAAGGTCCAGATGTTGGGGCAGGTGACTGCCATTCAAGGGTTAGCTCAAAGACAAGATGAGCTCTGGTTTCTCGTCAACCAACTGCTTCAGGGTAACCAACTGGGGCAAAAGTCTAAGGGCAAAAAGCCAGTCATCGTTCAACCACCTTTGAGACAAGGAGGTAAGGGGAGAGCTCCTCAAATGGCTCCAGTATCACAAATTCAACATCACAACCAACAAAAGAGTGAGAGAAGGCAGTTCACTCGGCTCAGCATGACCTTATCCCAGATATTGCCACAGTTGCTGGAGACCAAGCTGGTAACTCTAAAAGAAGCTCCGAAGAGCCAAAATACAACGTCACCGAAGTATAACCCCAACGCCCACTGCGCTTATCACTCTGACAGCCCGGGGCATACTACAGATGATTGTTGGAGCTTGAAAAATAAGATCCAAGACATGATCGACGCTGGAGAGATTCAGTTTAAAGTACCCAAGACTCCCCACGTGATCACTGCTCCCTTGCCAAAACATGGCTAGGATTGAGAAATTTTTGTTCATTCGAATGTTCAATTTGCAATTCTCTTTTGTTCAAACATTTACTCATGTTAAACATTGTTATTTCATTAATGCATCGCATATGTCTGTTCTGAAACAATATATTCGTATTCACTAAATGCAAATTATCTTCATATTTTTTCTGATGTAAACTCTCAATTAATAATTCTAAGCCTCTTGAGGGAGGATGACGAAAACGATACCATAATCTACAGTATGCTTTTGAACAGACCCCGCTGATGAGGTACAGGCATTGTTTCAATCCCTAAACACTGGAGTTATAAGGATGATAATCCCTCGTCAACCCCTCTGAGCCAAAGAAGTAGGAGTTTTTCTTTTCGAAATTCAAAACCCTTCATTATAACCTGGGGAAGGGTAGTTCTCTCAGTTGATCCAAGTGCATAACGAATGGCACCAAAAGATCCTTGCAAAACAAAGAAAGACAGTGATGGTTCCGAATGATCAATGAAGAAAGGCAGTCATTACCTCAAAAATAAAAAAAAACCCATTAAGTCAAAACCCATGAAGGAGACTTACAAAACTGGGGCATCCCGCTGACTGTAAATCCAAAAAAGGAAACAGTTCAGGCAAAAAAGAAAGGGATAACAAAATCAGACAAGAAAGAGGTCTTACAAACCCTCAACAAAAAAAGGAAGGACTGCCTATTCAAAATAAGTTATCAACATCCGAATCATCACCGGAAAATCAGAGCAAAGACTCAAACAAGGTCTAACGTATGATCAACTGAGTTTAGGTTTGGAGAACATCACGAAGAGCGGGTGGGTACAAATAAAATTTGAGCCTTTATCCTTTGTTTCTTAAACCGTGAACCAAGCCACGTTATAACCCTTAAAAGTCCTGGCTGAAGCATGGGTTGGTTCGAAAGCATACTGTTACCAAAGGTATCCTGACTCCTTAAGGCTCGCAATAAAATAACGAGTTGACATCACATTTTACAAACATTCATTTGTTTTATGAAAGAGAATGCATTTTCAAAATCTTCAAGACAGACATAAGCTTTGCATTTTTAACATAACTTTGTTTTCATATGACTTTTTGTTTGAACAGCAGGAAAATTCGCACGACGAATACCTAGTGAACAAAAGCGCTTCCAATCAAGGGGCAGACATGATCAGGGCCTATTATCTGGGGCAGTTAAGTCAAGATTCGGAGAATCTCTCAAAAGACCAAATAGCCTGGGGCAAATCTCCGCCTGAGTCATTTGGGGCACTCCAGCGACAAATCTTGCCCGATCAAATACCTTCTGGTGGCATGACAAAACACTTCTAACAGGGGCAACTCCCTACATTCTAAGAGCGTGGACATAGTCGAAAAAATACTACGCGTAATCAAAGACCCGCTAGGTTGACATACCTAGGCAAAAATTAGGGCTTCCCGGCGAACCAAAAGGGTTCGGGCAAAATGAGGGATGAAATGAAAAAAATCTGTACACCTGGCAAGTCAAAAACCTGAAAAGGCGGCTTGGGCAAAAATGGGTATCCCGGTGGACTGAAAACCCGAAAGGGAGGTCCAGGCAAAAATTAGGGATCAAAGCGTACGACTATGTCCTGTCATCTTTTCACCTGCCTACCAGAAGAAGGTTGGTCCATCAACAACTATCAGCCCCTCACAGGTCTTCTTCTCCAACCTCAGAAACAGGGGCAATAAAGAGTTGTCTAAGCAATCTAATTGTTCTGTCCTCCAAGGGATCAAGGTGAGTTCAGCTGAAGAACATAACCAGTACATCCCAATTCCCCAGAGAGTGCGCCAGCAAGTCAGTACACTCTCCTCAAGTAAAGCTATACAATCAAACCTTAAGGAAGTTGGGTATCCTCCAGCAAATCTCAACATTCCCCAGCAGCATATATGCACTCTTAACAGGCATCCCCGGCAGTCTTGGTCTAAAGATTGTTCCCCGGCGGTATATCAAACATTCAAAGGAATCACTTCCCCCGCAATTCAAAACTTCCCCAAGAGAGTCCAATCCAATTTCCCCAGGAAAGTTGGAATTCATCTCCCCAAGCAGTAAGCTTATCCCCAGTAGGTTCTGGAAGCTTATCCTCACAGAGCACGAACGCGTTGCCCGACTTTATTCAAAGAGTTATTTCCTTACTAGGATATAACTGGGTTATCCTCAGCTAAAAGCCACGGAAAGAGCGTCCTCGACGAAGTTCTCTTACCCCCAGCGAAGTCTATCAGCACTTCCAGCACAACAAGGGTATCCCCAACAAGTTATTATCAACATTTCAACAAAGTACTTCTCTCCCCACAGAGTATTGCTCCCCAGCAAGATCGTCAGAGTACTTTTCTCCCCGCAGAATATTCCCTTCGCCAAGTTTATTCCCCAACGGAGTCATCTTCTCCTATCGGTACTCTTGCAATTATCATCCCCAGCAGAAGCGAAGCTTATTCTTCAACATCAGCCCAGGAGTGACTTCCCGGCACCCGTCAAGGATTTACTTTCCCAGACGAAAACATAAACATCACATACATCATTATAGCATGCATAGACGCATCACATCTTACAAATCTCATTTATGCTGAGAACATCATTGCTTTATCCATATCATGCATTGCATATGACTGACCTTTACCTTTCAGAAAAGATTCAGTTAAAATTCTCAATCATCTTTCAAGACCTCGACCGGTTCAGTTAATCGACTCCAAAGATTAGTATCCAGCCAAAGGCTTTCTCTAGTCCAGCTAAATCGACCCCAAACAGATTTTTCTGATGAAGACTCAGTAGAAGTTATCAAAGATTTTCTCAAACGTCCGCTTTTGAGATTATAATTTCCTATGGTTCTCTCCCCAGCGGTGCGGAGATGATAATTCCATCCCAGGTTTTTCTCAAACGTCCGCTTTTGAGATTATAATTTCCTATGGTTCTCTCCCCAACGGTGTGGAGGTGATAATTCCAACTCAGGTTTTTCTCAAACGTCCGCTTTTGAGATTATAATTTCCTATGGTTCTCTCCCCAACAGTGTGGAGGTGATAATTCCAACTCAGGTTTTTCTCAAACGTCCGCTTTTGAGATTATAATTTCCTATGGTTCTCTCCCCAACGGTGTGGAGGTGATAATTCCAACTCAGGTTTTTCTCAAACGTCCGCTTTTGAGATTATAATTTCCTATGGTTCTCTCCCCAGCGGTGCGGAGATGATAATTCCATCCCAGGTTTTTCTCAAACGTCCGCTTTTGAGATTATAATTTCCTATGGTTCTCTCCCCAGCGGTGCGGAGATGATAATTCCAACCCAGGTTTTTCTCAAACGTCCGCTGTTGAGATTATAATTTCCTATGGTTCTCTCCCCAATGTTGTGGAGATGATAATTCCAACCCAGGTTTTTCTCAAACGTCCGCTGTTGAGATTATAATTGCCTATGGTTCTCTTCCCGATCCTGCGGAGGTGGTAATCCCAAGATTTTGCTCAATGATTGTTGTTGAAGTCGAAGTCACCCAAGGTTCTCTCACCGTTCCTGCTGAGGTAGTAACCACCCCTGGTTCATTCATCATCTTTTGAAGCTCCAGATCCAGCTCCTGTAACCAGGCAGGACATATCTATACCAAGCATCTGAAAACCAGCTCCTGCAACGTGTCAGGTACTCATTTTTTCTTTTGCAGGTATGCAGGTTCCCGCTAAGGAATCTCTTATACGATCAACATCCAGATGGCATCTATAAGCCCATCCACCTTCCATCACCTCTTAGCATGGCATCTATAAGCCCATCGTCCTATTCATCAACCTCTAAATGGCATCTATAAGCCCATTCCATCATCACACTGCTACTATGTGAGCGCAAATTTCTGGGCACTCTAGTGTTCAATCATCTTCTACCCTCGGATTACGAAAGGCACGTCAGCCAATCTGCATCCTCAGGTCTAAGAAGATTGAACAGGGGCAACTGTTGTACCCCAAAATTTGCCCTCCCATATTCTTCAAAGATTTGCCAAGTCAAAGCTTCAAATTTCCCCAAGGGTTGCACAGTTCAAGGGCCTCTTAAGCAGTCAAAATTAGGGTTTGTGTTCTGATCAAGAAAATGAAGTTTCCAAGGGTCCAATCAAGTCCCACATGCCTACAAATATGGTCAAGCATCCTCATACAAAGTTTCAAGGCTTTCAGCACAAAATTGCACAATCAAAACCCCAATTGCACTACAGTCAACTGCAGGGGCAAAATGGTCATTTGACAGTCAAAAGTTCAAATTTTTGGTCAACATATCATTTTGAAGCCACAAACATCATTTGATCAATGCTTGATCATGATTCTCAAAGCTTGGCTCAAAAATCATCAAGATACAAAAGTTTCCTTATTTGGACAGCTGAAAAAGTCAACTGTAAATTGACTAGGGCATAACTTTCACATGGATTATCAGAAAAATTCCATCCAAAGCTCATTTTGAAGAGAAAGACATTTACTACAACTCATATTCATACTTAAAGTCCAAGAAATGCTCTCATAAAAAGTTATCAATTTCAACATTATAGGTCATTTTCAAAAGTCAACAAAAAGAGACTTTAAGTCAAAGGCCATAACTTTAGATTGGTAAATCAAAATGATATGGGACCAAAGGTATTGGTTAGAGGACTCAAAGACCTTTCCAAAATGTCCAAGAACATGAGCAAAGCTTAAAAATTGAGCAAGTTATGCCTTGTGTAAGTTGGGAAATTTTTGGATATTTTGAAAAGTCAACATTGATTCAAATGACCTAAAATTGCTAATGGGCCTATTTTTCTTCCACAATTCATCATCCCAAGCATGTGCACGACCACTTGGCCCAAAGGGAAGTATTTCTTCATTTTTTATTTATTTATTTGAATTTTTATTAATAATAATTCATTTAAATCAATTAAATACATGAAAAATATTTAACCTAAGTTTTTCAATCTTTTTGTGCATGAAATATACTCAATAATTCGTGCATAATCAAATATGGAAAGATTTGAAGTGAATTGATCATGATTGGTACAAAATAGAATGGAAAATATTGAAAAAAGGATCTTTGAAAATCAAATCTCAAAAACCATGAATGCAAAAGATTTGGATTGTTTTCTTTGACCTAATTCATTCTATACTTAAGCCTGATCACAAACCTAATGCAAAAAATCACTAAGCTGCGCAAGAACATAGAAAACCAAACTTGAAATTTTCTTTGAAAACTCATATTCTGAAAACAGGTTTGCAGGTCGTTTCAAGCCCCGAGACTCGTCCTATTGCCTTCCAAGGACCTCAAACAATCTTCCTGGATCAAAAACATCAATCATAACCCTTTAAATCACTGTACAGAAGTCCAAATTTTCTCACTTTTTTTCATAATCGTGCTTTACAATTTACGCATATTCATGGCATTTTATTTGTAGATTCATGCTAAGCAATGTGTTCTAAAGCTAACCATGTACTTTGATTGGATTTTTATGCACTGTATGCGAATTCACCATGGATGCAGATTAGGGTTTTGCAAGCTTGAAATTGGGGGTTTCCAAACACGGTAAAATCAGACCACCATAGTACCATGACTCAAATCATCATGCTTAGACGATTATGAATCCACCCTCGCGCTCAATTTATGAGCATCCAATGGCTATTCGCTATTTTCCAGAAAGTGGCCTAAAAGAACACTTAAAAAACCGTTGCCTAATATGTTTGTATTTCAGGAAAACAAAAATCAATGAAGAAGATGATGTGGTGGCCAGCCATGATTGGATCTTTTGAATTTGCGCTCTCAAACCCACTAACGCCTTTGTTTTATTTGATATTATTTGTTTATTATATTACATACAAAACGCGTGGAATGGCTTAGTGGTATACGTACGTGCTGGCAATGTTCATGACCTGGGTTCGAGCCCCAGGTCTTCACAATCTCCATATTATTTTTCAACCAAAATTCCTGTGCAGTGTCAATAATGAAGATACATCATACGCCTTCAGAATCAGGCGTCCACGCGTCCCAAGGAAGAAGATCAGAAGGCCACGCTCTGAGGTACATGGTAAACCCTAGTCAACGCGTGTACACGCGTCATGGAAAGGTCAACAAGGCCTCCAAATGGGCCAGCATTATTGGACTTTCACCTCCACTTTGGGGACTGCAACCCCCCTAGGTTTGCAATTCTTTCTACTTTCTTTATTTTTTATTATTTTCTATTTTCTTTTTAATTGTTTGTTTAATTAATTTATCATTTTCATAAAAACAAAAAAACACATAAAAAATCAGAAAAGAGAAAAATATAGTAAATATTTTATTTTAGTATTTTTATAAATAAATTACATTAATTAAATTTAGTTAGTAAATTAGGTTTAATAATAATGTTTCCTTAATAAATTTAAAATTTGTAGAACTAGGGTATGTGATAATTTTTATTCCTTTTTATTTTTTTATTTCATAATAATTAAAACATTAAATATTTATTTTTGTAATTTAATTACATATAAAATAATTAGGTTTAACTTTAGGATAAAATTTGATCTTTTCATAATAAATTAAAAACAAATAGAATTAGGGTTAGCATTTAATTTCAATCAATTCTTTTTTTTTCATTTAAACATAAATACCAAAAAATACCAAAAAACAATCTTTTTTTTAATTAATTAATTAATTCCATCTTTAATTTAATTTTGCAAAAAGGGTCCAACGCCCTCGTTTAATTCTTATTAAATTCGCATGTTTATTTTTATTCTTTAAATATTTATGTATCTCTCCCGAAGCCATGTAATTAATTTCTTGCACTTTTAATTCTTTATTTTCTTTACTTTCTTTATTTTTTTGTCAAATCGGGTTCGAGAAATTTTGGCGATGTGGACCCGCGCCTTTGTAATAGCTTAGAATTTTTACTTTCCCGCAATATTTTTAACTGTTAAATCAAGGCATGAAAGAATGTATGGACAAAAATAAAAACAAACGTTAGATCACCAATAACATGACAAAAGACAAAAATAAATGAAAACGACACACAAATCGCACACACCACCCCTAGGGTACGCCTCACTGTTGCCTTGCCTCGAAAGGTGATCGTCGAGTAGAGGATGTCTTAGTAAGTCCTCATGATCCGGGAACCTGGCATGAGGGTAGCTTCTAAGGTATCTTCCTATTGCTCTGGTGATCACCATGTCCCGAACCTCGAATTGGCCCGAACACCTCCAACGGTGGTGCTACCTACCTCTCAATGGTGGGATGGCACTACTTTAAGGACATTTACACAGACGAATTCCTTAGGGTAGGTAGGTTCTCGTAGATACTTGCTCTAAACTTCAAAACAAATCAAAAAAAAAATACTTTTCACACCAACACATTTTCAAAAAGCTTTCGAAAGCAATTTTTCAAACACTCTTGAGGACCGATACAAGAGTCGAACTGAAATTTTCAAAGAAACTTTTTTTAAAACCCACAATTGAAAAGCAAACAAACCATTTTTGAAAACACAAATGAGCAAGTATCTAAGAGCCCATGGATAACCATGGATAGAAAGGGTGCTAACACCTTCCCTTTCTATAACCTACCTCCCGAACCGAGAGCAATCTCTATAAGGAATTTTTCTGTGCTTTTGTCCTTTCCATTTGGAGAAAATAAAATACGGTGGCGACTCTTGCTTCCGCGACATTTCGCGAACCAGCGTTAAACAGTCAGTTCCAGATCCACCGATCACAGTTTGGAATCAGAAAAAATGAAAATAAATAAAAAAAAAATGATAAATAGGCTTGCGTTTGAATCAGTAAAGTGGGAGGTGGAGGAAATGAAATATGCTTGGCCCAAGGTTGGAGGCCCAACGCTGCAAAACAACAAAGATAAGAAAAAAATAATATGAAAAAAATGCAAAAGGATACCGCTGGGGCTCGAACCCAGGTCCCTATGGATCAATGTCTTAGCGCACGCTTCTCTGCCACTGAGGTGGCAGTTTCATCCATTAATAATACAACTTGCACTGAATTTAAAATAAACTCAGTTCTGACTGCACTTCATCCTCTTCCTCGCGCCACCATTTTTGAATCTCTAAACTTGCTCATTTCTCCACCATTTGCAAAAATGTAAACATGAAAGTTGCTCCAAATTTTGTCACAATTTAAAATATGTAAATAAATTGAACTAACACTCAAAGATGAGCATGAATTTTGCTTGGTACCAAATTATGACCTAATTTTTCTGTAACTTCAAATTCAAAATTCGCATCACTCAGGCAATATAAATGAAATGTAAGCACATGGTTAGCTTCAGGGCAATGATGTATATATTTTATCTTTACAAAATAACTATTAATGATGCTTGTATGAGAAGTTCAAAGTTGAGAAAACTTGCCTCAACTGGAAATTGTGTTTTGCATTTGAGCACTCCTGGATGTGTTGTGATGATCAGAGTAGCTTAAGTGGACTCCTACGATGCTAATGCAAAACTTACTTTGTGCTGAGAGTGCTTGAATCTTTCTGAATAACTTAATGTGCATAACTCTATTTTGGAAATAATGGATGGTGATATAGGTGTTACATATGTAACAAGGTCCTCGATAGGTTCTAAATTATGTATGGAAGCTTTGTGATTGATTTTGAGTGAGAACGCATGAGTGAAATGTAAGTTTGGGATTCAAGGTCAGAAATGCCACAAAAATGGAGTTTGAGAGCAATTCAGAGTTTGGGAGTGTTTGAGGGAGTTTCAAGGCTCTTGCATTAGTGTTTGGCTTGCAAAATAGTGACTATATTTATAGGAAAGAGGTTTGAGGGCTGGAAGTGATCAGATTCAAAAGATCACATGTTATTGTATGTTGAGTGTGTTCAGAACAAACAAGTTAGAGGCTCAAGATAAGTTGACTTTGTGATTAAAGCAACTTTACAAGAATGGCAATCTTACTTTGTGCCAAAATTGGATGAATCTCTTGGACAATGGCTCAAGTGCTTGGATCATAGCTTTAACAGTTGTGTGAAAAATTAATTATGGAGTGATTTTCAAGTTAGAAACCTGCAAAGCAAGATTTATACAACATGGCTTGAGATTTGATCAAGTGTTCATCATCAAAATGACCTATAATTCTTGAACGAAAGCTCAACTTCTTCTCTTAGATTCTCCTAGCTCAAACATTATCTCTTAAATTTCTTTGACATTTTGGAAACCTTGAAACATTGTCTACAACCTCCATGTTTACCACTTTGGTTAAATAATCTTGGAACTAGGTGAAAAATTTCCAAGAAGTTGGAACAAAATCCTGACCAAACTTGTTGAAAATTTCACTAAGTGTTTTAGTAAAAATGTCATGACTTAATGGGCATATATCTCCTAATCCAAGCTGCTAATAAGAATATCAAGAAGATCATCCAAAAGATGGTTGTTACTTATAAAGATTGGCATGAAATGCTCCCTTTTTCTTTACATGGATATCAGACATATGTCTGCACTTCAACAGGAGCAACCTCATTCTCCCTTGTGTATGGAATGGAAGAGGTGCTCCCAATCGAGGTTGAGATTCCCTCTTTGCGTGTGATAATGGAAACCAAGTTGTCACAGGCTGAATGGGTCCAGAACATGTTAGACTAATTGAATTTGATCGAAGAGAAGAGAATGACGGCTTTGTGTCATGGGCAGTTATATCAGAAGAGAATGAAGAAAGCTTTTGATAAGAAGGTCAAACCTCATGAATTCAGAGAAGGCGACCTCATGCTCAGGAAGATCATGTATTTCAATGCTAATTCTAGGGGCAAGTGGACTCCCGATTTTGAAGTCCGTATGTTGTCAAGAAAGCCTTCTCTGGAAGTGCATTAATTCTTGAAACTATGGATGGAGAGGATTTCCCACGTCCCATGAATGCTAATGCAGTCAAGAAATACTTCGCCTAAAGAAATAAAAGAAAAGCTCGCTAAGTTGAAAACCCGAAAGGACGGCTTAGGAAAAAAGGAGTGTCTCGGTAGGCCGAAAACCCGAAAGGGCGGTCTAGGAAAAAATTTGAGACATAAATAGAATAAAATTTCTCGCTAAGTTGAAAACCCGCAAGGGAAGCTTAGGCAAAAGTTAGGGACATTCTTGGCAAGTAACTACATCAGATAAGACTTGATCATTGAAGCAACAATCTTATTGGATCCTCACAATACTTCAACAGAAGCTGCTTCTCAGAATTTCAAAGTTGTTAGAGGGAATAGTAGTCATTGTATCTCAATGTATCTTTTCCATTATATATTACCATTTTCCGAACTTTGTAATCATCTGTGGAGTCTCGCCATTTGCAGACTACCATTTTATCAATAAAATTTGAGCTTTTACCCAATTCTTTGTAATTCTTATTTTATCCAGTTTACAAATACTCCATTTATTATTGATAATAATTTTCAAAGAAAAAAGATTAAATAACAAAAATTGTTTTTCAAAAAGAATTTACAACTTACTTTTACTTTAGATTTTATGATTCAAGAGGAAAACAAAAGTGGTGATCCCAGGAATGGAGGAACTCCAGTAATTTTGGGAAGTTTTTTCTCCCCCGGGAAGGTTTTCTCAGGTTGTTTTCGCTGGTATGCATGTAATTTTTTTATATTGAAGACGATACCAATTGATGTAATGTGCGGTATTGGTTTTCTGATCCCGTTGTCCCCAGTCGACTCTTGGTTCATTTTTTTTTATTTTTAGGTTTGCATGGTCTGAGGCCTCTATCCCAGATTCCCCAGCAAAGTCTTCCCTCATATAACGAAAGGTCTTGTTCCCTTGGTGTGCTGAGATGGAACTATTTGCAAAATGTCACTCTTTCTGAAGTATTGGCATTAATGTTTGTATTTATTTCCCGGGCAACTAGACCAGGGCAGTATATTTTCTAAGAAGTGTTGAGACAGTTGTCAACACTTTGGGTTTTCACCTGCCCAGTGCTGGGTTTGATTTAAAATCCCCATAAGTTTGACCTCTTGTTATATGTTGACTTCTTGATTCCCGAGGAAGACTATCCCAGGGCATCTTTTGTTGGAATAAGCTTGCATGATATAAAGACTCAATCCAAGATTCCCCAGTAAAGGCTTTTCTATTTGATAGAAGTCTTTTCACCCCGTGTATGCGGAGTTGGACTCATTTGTGAAGCATCTCCTTTGGCAGTACTTGAATTTTATTGATTGTCCGATAGTCAGGCAAGGGAAATGTTCCATCTAAGAAGTGTTGAGGCATTTGTCAATTTTTTTTGGGTTTTCACCCGCTAAGTGTTGGGTTTGATTTAAAATCCCCATAAGATTAATTTCTTGTTGTAATGTTTGACTTCTTAACTCCTCAAGTTGTTATTCCTATGAGGTTTCATACTTTTTCCCCAAATAAATTGGTGTGATACTTACTCTCAATATCGAAGAACGTATCTTGGTTTCCCCTCTTTGATGTGGTGTTGGCCTCCCCAATAAAGTCAGCATGAGGTCCCAAGTTGATATCTTGATGATGAGGCATTATCTCCCTTAGTGGAGTCTGTATGATGTTCCCCAATGAAGTCAACTCGAAATCCTCAGTTGATGTTTTGACGATATGGTTTCCATCTGCTTTACTTGAAATCAGTATTGCAATCCCCAGTAGGAGTACGGATCGTGAAACATTTGTTTTCCCCATTGAAGTCTGAGTCTTATTCCCCGGTGAAGCCTGGAGAAGGATGTTATATCCCTACATTTGTACTTTTTTGTCGCTTTGATTTGTTTACTTCTAGATTATGTTCCTTCCCAGTGAAGTTAAGCCGTGTAGTAGAAGTTTGTTTCCTCAGTTGGTGCTTACTTTCTTATGGAGATGTTCATCTTGGATGTGATTTAGCCGAGTGTTGATTGTGCCCGAGTTGGTTTTACCTGGTTACTCCCAATGTTATATGTTTGTTTTATCAGCATATACATGATAACACTCATACATTAATACATACATCATGCATAGTTAAAATTAGCAAATCATTGCTCATTCACATTCGTTAATATTTTTTTATATTACCCTATTTTGCAGAGTCATGTTTCCCTCTCTCCAATAGAGTGTCAACCTTAAGCAGAAAGTGTATATTCTTTCAATTTCCCCACTGAGTTATCTCTCATGGAAGATTTTTTCTTTAGCCTTCCTGTACAGCTCTTTGTCTGGATAAATTGGGTTTCCCTCTTGAGTTTATTTCTCAAAGGAGGTATTTTGGTTGACTATGTCACTCCAGTGTATTTCTGGTTTGAATCTCTGTTTCCCAGCGATATTATTACTTTGGATTTCTGCAAGCTTTGAGCATTGGTTTGAGAATGTGCATTTATTTTGCACGAGAAGACTTTATCTCCTCAGCAGGAATATATTGGCATTTCCCCCGGAAGTCGTGATTCATTCCCCAGGAAGTCATATTTCTTTCCCCAAGAAGTCATGATTCATTCCCCATGAAGTCTTATTTCCTTCCCCAGGAAGTCATATTTCTTTCCCCAGGAAGTCATATTTCTTTCCCCGGGAAGCCATATTGCTTTACCCAGAAAGTCATTTTACAATCCTTCCTATAGCAACAAGTAGCAGGTCTCTTTATTTGAGCAACTTTTACTTCCCCGTAAAAGTCGATGTTACTTTTTTTCTATCTTCTTTACGAGTGGATAGTTTGCAGTTTATTATCAAATTACTCCACTGGATTGCAAGTCTTTCAATATCAGAGACAATTCGTTGTAAAATCTTTGTATGTGGTAGTCTCTTTATTTGAGACAGCTTATATATTTCCCTTTCAAGGCGGAATGCCTTGGTTAAAGAAGAAGCTGAGACTCATTCTAGGTGAAATGCCAGAATTTTGGAGAAACTTGTTATCTTTTGCTACCTTCAGTGAACGTTGGTAATTCATCGTCAGTGAACGTCAATGCTATATTTCTTTTCTCTCTACCTTTAATTAAAGTTGGTAGTTCACCATCAGTGAACGTTGGTGATTGTTATCTTTTTGCTACCTTCAGTGAACTTTGGTAGTTCACCATCAATGAACGCCGGTGCTATGATATTTTCTCATTACCTTCAGTGAAAGTTGGTAGTTCATCGTCAGTGAACGTCAGTGATATTTTCTCTCTACCTTTAGTGAAAGTTGGTAGTTCACCATCAATGAACGTTGGTGATTGTTATCTTTTTTCTACCTTCAGTAAACGTTGGTAGTTCACTGTCAGTGAATGTCAATGCTATGATATTTATTTTCTCTTCACCTTCAGTGAAAGTTGGCAGGTCACCATCAGTGAACGTTGGTGATTGTTATCTTTTTGCTGCCTTCAGTGAACGTTGGTAGTTCACCATCAGTGAACGTCAGTGCTATGATATTTTCTCTCTACCTTCACTGAAAGTTGGTAGTTCATTGTCAGTGAACTTCGATGATATTTTCTCTCTACCTTCAGTGAAAGTTGGTAGTTCACCATCAATGAACGTTAGTGATTATTATCTTTTTGCTGCCTTCAGTGAACATTGGCAGTTCACCATCAGTGAATGTCGGTGCTATGATATTTTGTATCTACCTTCTTTAAAGTTGGTAGTTCATCATCAGTGAATGTCGATGATATTATCTCTCTACCTTCATTCAAAGTTGGTAGCCCACCATCAGTGAATGTTGGTGATTGTTATCTTTTTGCTACCTTCAGTGAACGTCGGTGATTGTTATCTTTTTGTTGCCTTCAGTGAACGTTGGTAGTTCACCATCAATGAACGTCAGTGCTATGATATTTTCTCTCTACCTTCATTGAAAGTTGGTAGTTCATCGTCAGCGAACTTCGATGATATTTTCTCTCTACCTTCAGTGAAAGTTGGTAGTTAACCATCAATGAACGTTGGTGATTGTTATCTTTTTGCTACCTTCAGTGAACATTGGCAGTTCACTGTCAGTGAATGTCGGTGCTATGATATTTTCTCTCTACCTTCAGTGAAAGTTTGTAGTTCATCGTCAATGAATGTCGATGATATTTTCTCTCTACCTTCAGTGAAAGTTGGTAGCTCACCATCAGTGAATGTTGGTGATTGTTATCTTTTTGCTACCTTCAGTGAACGTTGGTAGTTCACTGTCAGTGAACGTTGGTGCTATGATATTTCTTTTCTCTCTACCTTTAGTGAAAGTTGGTAGGTCACCATCAGTGAAGGTTGGTGATTGTTATCTTTTTGCTTCCTTCAGTGAACGTTGGTAGTTTACCATCAGTGAACGTCGGTGCTATGATATTTTCTCTCTACCTTCAGTGAAAGTTGGTAGTTCATCGGCAGTGAATGTCGATGATATTTTCAATCTACCTTCAGTGAAAGATGGTAGTTCACCATCAGTAAAAGTTGGTGATTGTTATATTTTTGCTACCTTCAGTGAGCGTTGGTAGTTCACCGTCAGTGAACGTCGGTGCTATGATATTTCTTTCATCTCTACCTTCAGTGAAAGTTGGTAGGTCACCATTAGTGAACGTTGGTGATTGATATCTTTTTACTGCCTTTAGTGAAATTTGGTAGTTCATCGTCAGTGAACGTCGATGTTTGTCTCTTTACCTTCAGTTAAAGTTGGTAGCTCCCCATCAGTGAACATCTGTATTGTTATTATTTTATCTTTCTACCTTCAGTGAACGTTAATAGTTTCACCTTCAGTAAAAGTTGGTGTATCCTTTGGTCTTTTACCATCCTCTATGAATCGGGTCTTTTTGATTCACCAAGGATTTATTTTCCTGGTCGGGTTTCTCTTTTGGTCCTTATTTCCTTTGCTACATCCCCAATTGTGTTTTGCGTCCCTTTGAAGTTGTTCATGTGCATTCATACTCGTAAGAATTGCATGGTGTTGTACCCCAATTTTTGCCCCTAAGATCCCTTCATCATATCATGTTGATTCCATCACAACAAGATCTCATTAGGATTCTTGGTTCCCCTCCCTATATTTAGATTTTCTCTTGGAGGAATCACCAAGCACCTTGACTTGTGTTCTTTTATGATCATGAATATTCTTGTCTTGATTTCTTCTCTTAATTAATAAAATGCAATGTTGGTTTGTCTTGCTTGTTACTCATGTAGGTAAAGGCAATAAGATTCAGCACGTTGCTCCATGGGCTCATGAGTTTATTTCCATGCCCTAGTCAATAAATCTTGAGAAGTTAAAACCTCACCATTGTATTTGTTTTGGAGGAAATGAAATGGCAAGGTTATTTTGGTTCACCATATTTCAAGATTATCAAATTTGGTTCAAAAGCACAAGGGATTTATTGGAGAAGTTGTTATGCTTGGACAAGGCTTTGTTCCCATTGGTCACAAATGCATATTTCTCTCAATTCTCAAGATATGGAATTGGTTGTGGTTTCTATGAGTTCTCATTATCATCCTCAACAACTTATATTTACAAATCATTTGTGTTGGTACAAGAAGTTTGTTCAAAATTGTCAAAGTTCCTCAAGGCATTTTTCTTGATCTAGGAGCTAGGGTTTTGAACATCAAAGAAGCATATCTTGCTCATATTTTGGTATTTTGGAGTGATTACAAAGAAATAATTCTCTTCAAATGGTTATCAACAAATCAATTCAAAAGTTCCAAGGAGTTTTCATGTGGAAGAAACTTGATGAAGAAGAAAGATTACAAGTCCTCCAGATGAATCCCCAATTTTCCATGTGTGACTTCAAATGATCATAACTTGGTCAATTTTTATCACCTTGATCCCATTCCTTTTCCACATTTATCTTTATGATGTGAAATTTATGCCTTATTTTATGTGCAAAGTGAGAAAATGGATGGAAGTTACCTTAAGGATACAAAAGATTATAGGTCATTTCATGATTATTTGCCAACTTCAACAATTCACAACTCTCTCAATTTTTGGAGATTTTGAATGGTCCAGGTCCCAAAATATCATTCAAGAGGTCTATTTCATGCCATATGTTTTTGTCAAGAGAAAAATCTAAGTGGAAGGCCATGTTTGGATGCAAGACATTATAGGTCACTTTTGAAGAAAATTTTGAAATATTTCTAAGTATGGAAAGTCAACCCTTTTTCTCCAACTTTGACTCAACACAACTTTAAGCTCAAGCATCCATTTGATTCCATTCTTTTTCCATTGCAAAGCTTATAACCTCATCTTTCTAAAGCATCAAGAATCATGCCCCAAGACCCCTTGAGCTGAGAATGCCATGATTTTGAAGTTGGTAACTTGGAATTGAAATTTCATCACAAGTCAGATTTTGAAATCTTTATTTTGGCTTCTAATCACAAGTTTTCCATGCGTTTTTGCCTCTAAACATGTTTAGTGAACTTTCAGAATGGATTAGCACAACAAAACGTGCGTTTTGGATGAGTTTTGATCAAATTAGAAGTCACACTTTTCTTGTTTGCAACTTCACATGATTTCCCTCCAAACTTCATTATTTCACACGCTTGGACATTCCATTTGATTACCTATAAATAGAGGGTCATTCCCCATTCATTTCCTCAAGCTTGGATAGCCAGAATCACCCTTCCAAACATGTTGCATAACTCAAAATTCAGCAACTTCAAAATATTTTCTCAAACCTTTTTCAATCCAATTTTTCCATCAATTCACCTTCCTTGATCTTCCCTGAAGCTAACCATATAATTACATTTCAAATCCCTTTTCAAAACTTTCCTTCCAAATTGCTTGAGCTACGGTTTATATAAATTTATCGCGAGGGTGTGGTTGTCTTCGTCTTGAAGAAACGAAACGAATCACATAGGTCTCGTGCTCTAATTTTACAGAGTGAGCAACCTGGTTTTGGGACTGGATGGAGGTTTAAGATGACCAACGTGTCATCCTTCAACCAATGAAACAACGCCATTTGGATTTTTTTGAATTTTTGATTTACATTTGATTCAGTGCTTTATTCACTAATGACTATGATATGCACAGCGCGCCAGATCCCTTGGATTTGATTACTATTGCGTTTTGACACACATCTAATGGTCGACATATTTTTTACTTTTATTTTCTTTTCTGATTTTTATATTTAATTGTTTTGAACTTCAAAACATCATAGAAAATTCATTTTAAGTCCAAAAAATCTGAAAAAATTATGAAAAATATTTTTGATTATTCTCTTTCTGATTTTTTCATAATTTAATTTTGTGTTTTGGTATTTTTTTTATAACTTTTCACTTTATTTGAATTGTTTTAAATGTTTAAAAATACTTTTATGCATTTTTAAATTCCGAAAAAATTATGGAATGATCCAATGATATTGTGACAAATATTGGTGATCTTATTTTCTTTTATTTTCTGACTTTGTTATTTTTTTATCATTTTTGGTTTATTTTACTCATTTCTTTTAATTTTAAAAAATAGTTTCTAACTTTAAAAAATTACCAAAAAATTTATAAAATTATTCGAGTCCTTTTCTGATTTTTCTATGGTCTTACTTTTTATTTCTTGATTAATTTGAACATAGTTGGTATTTTTCTCTTTTATTTCTATTTTAAAACATTTTTTAAAACCTTTTTTATATATATTAAATGTAATATTATTTTGTGACTATTTTCTGACTGATCTTAGGTTAAATTTTTGAACATGAACTTTATTAACATCATTGTTTCCATGGTGTTGAGTCTAACTCCACAAAAATAGATGAATGATTTTAATAATAGTTTGATTAAATTTAATTCAAAAGTGGTTTGTATATTCTCTCCCACCCCTCTTCATCTCATCCCTTTCTTATTGTACTAAGTGTTATTGGAGCATGATCTCTATATCACGTCTCAAAACAAATGGTGCATAGATTGCTATTGACCGGCCTCAAAATAAGTGCGACTTCTATATAAGTCTACTTACGATTGCTTAACATAGCGCTAAATTTTGTCTCAATTCGAATAAATGATAATTCGTGCCCCAAACATATGTTTGCAAGCCTAAGTATGTTAATTTGATCTCTTTGATCCAATAACCTTGAGATCCATTGTGTGGAGGCTTTGGTTCTACCAATCCTCTAATAGATCTACAACACCTTTGGTCAACGCGGATCACTTAAACATTGTTGATCATTAAACGGTACTTATGAGGATTCCAAATGGATGGTATACTTGACAAAAAGAAAATGTAACTTGTTGTGTGGAGGATTTGGTTCTACCAATCCTATAATGAGTTCTAAATGCAAGTTTCAAGATGATCATCCAACTAACAACTAATCACTAATAATTGACTTTATCCTATATTTTTATTATATGCCTCTTTTATTTTTATGCACTATTTACTTTTAGCATTTACATTTCATGCCATTTTCATCTTTGCTCATTTGAGCATTTACTTTCTTGTCATTTTTATTTTGCTCACTTGAGATTTTCTTTTCTTTTCTTAAGATACTTAATAATCAATATGAACCATAAAATCCTTAATGATACTTGGGACTATTTGGTTACTATCCTTGGCATTATGGAGCATTGGACTTCTTGGATTTAGGATTAGAAACCTTGGCCTATGATTGGAGACCTTGTGACCTTATCTAATTATTTTGTCTGGAGCTCTTGAGGTTTACCTCAAGACATTGGGTTGTTTGTTTGTTTTGTGTGCAGGTTATTGTGATTACACTCTTTGTTTGTAATCTGGAATTCACCCGTATATAGCCGTTACTCTGCCAAATTTTTGTGAAGACTTAATACACTTGAAGTTTGGTTCTCTCAAGAGGTCTAGTATCTTTTCTTTCTTGGTTTCAATCCAAAGAATTGGAATTCTATCTTGACTCATAATGTCAAGTGTTGGCTTCTTGTTGGTTAGATGGTACCTATCCCTAACTTTTACCTCATGCTTTAGGATAGTCTCTTCTTCTCCTCCCATCTTCTTTAATTTCAAAAATCTTATTCCTCCTTTTGAAAACTCCTCTTGTTTTGAAACTTGAACCACTTTCATAATAAACTTGGACTTAGGTCCATGCATTTTCAAAAAAAAAATCATGAATAAACTTCAATCAACTTAATAATATTTTGACATCATTTTTTTGTGAGAAGACTAAAAGTCAATCAATCTCATTTCAAATCATTTTTGCCACTTTGGCTTTCTTATTTTAAAACCTTTATCAAAAGATTAGACTCTTGTCAATCCTTGTAGTGATGCAAACAACTATACTTCTACAATATGTAGTGCAGAGAGATATTTTTCACTTGGGTGTTGAGTGAGGCATTGTTGATTTTAAAATCCAAGCCATATCCTCCACTTTGATATGATGCAAATTCTCATTTCTAATGATTGTGGGTAGTAGGTATGTTTTCCACACGAACAATGACGATGATGTTTTATATCATAAAAATTAACCAACACACTTACATTTTAAAATTTTTAAAAGAGGAACAACGTGTACCCTGATCCCCTATTGCATGAAAAGGTGGTACATAGGCACTAAAGGTTCTCAACCGCGGTGGGTGCAAAAACCATAAAAATATATTTCTTTTCTCACCTCCTCACTCCATTTTTTACACAACATTTCATAGCCAAAATATACAGATTTTACAAAGAGGTTCCTGCGGAGTACCATAGATGTTTAGGGTACTAATACCTTCCCTTCATATAACCAACCACCTTACCTTGAATCTTTCCCCATCTTTTTGGGTTGTTCGCTCTTTTTCCATTCCTTTAGAAACAATAAAGTGTGGTGGTGATTTTATTTTGATTTGTACAAGTATAGTCAATCCCATGGCTTAGTCTTAAACATTTCTACCGCTACAGAAAAATGGAGACTTCACTGGGGAAAGATTGACCTCTTGCTGGTTCATCCCTAAGTGGGTTGAGCCTATCTTTGTTTTTTATCTGTGTATGTGCTATTGTTGTTTATGTGTTATATGTTGTATATATGTTTATCTGGATTTTCCTAGTTTTCAGGGTGCTTGGTGATTACTTATAAGTCCTATACCAGAACTTGGGAAAACTTTAAGATAGGACGGGCGGTATAGTCATGTTAACTTTGAGGGAGTAATCCCAAAAAATGAGGCATGAGATCACCAACTCAGTGGAGGCCCCTTTGATTGTAGTGTCGTTTACCGAGTAATCGGGAAGATGTATTGCTTTCGACCTGGGAGCCTGCTGAATCTGAGGACCGTAGAATACCTAACCCATCTTGGCCTTTTAGGTGTAGTGCGGAAGTTATGACGAAGTAATTCGGAAATAGTTGTCACACGATACTATGCTCGGACGAGTTTTTCTTGAGAATATTACTAATTACCGAGTTAATTCAGAAATTGGTAATATCCGAAGGAAGGATGTAGACTCTGGGAACCTCTAGAACCTTGTTCGGCAGGTGATAACTTTTAGACCATACCTTATGGGTAGTACCTCCGACCTCATGCTCTTGACGTTAAACCTATGAACCCTATATGTGTGATCTTGTATGTGATTGTTGTATCATGCATGCATGCACTCATAAGCATCTTTTGAAGAGATCTTATTTCAAGGGATTTAAAAGTTGACTATTTGTGAATATGTCAGGTACTTTTTAACCATGGACTCTGGGAAAAGAAAGACCGAGAAATACAGTTTCAAAGATCCCAAGATAGATGAGTTGATCAGTCTAATTCCCGAGATCGAGTGTTCTGTAGACTTTCATAAGAAGTATGGATCCATCATTCCTCTCATGAAGCTGAAGATAAAGGAGGGTATTCCCTTGACCTTGGTCCAGTTCTATAATCTGATGTATCATTTCTTTACTTTTACCGACTATTAGTTGATGCCTACACATGAGATTACTGCTTTGATTCATCTGGGGAAGTCTGAGGTGGAAGCCCACATGACTACCAAAGGAGGGATTAGATAATTACCAAATCAATTCTTATTGGAGAAAGCTCTCTACTTTGCCCGGATGAAGAGTACAGTCGCTTTTGAGGCCACCTTTTCTCTACTTGCTTACGGGTTGTTCTTATTTCCTAATGTGGACAAGTTTGTTGACATTAATGCTATCAGGATCTTCATGATTGGAAACCCAGTTCCTACCTTGTTGGGTGATTCTTATTACTCTATTCGTCTTCGAAATTCTTACCATGGGGGGATGATTATCTGTTGCACACCTCTGTTGTACCGGTGGTTTATCTCTCATATGCCCCAGTCTGATGCTTTTTGGGATGTCAAGAAGGAACCCTATTGGGCTCCTAAGATCATAGAGCTTACTCACTCGGATATTGATTGGTATCATCGAGCTTACCAGGATATAGAGATTATTGGTAGTTGAGGTAGTTTCCCCAATGTACCTCTTCTTGGTATAAAGGGATGAATTAACTATAACCCTGTTCTTGCACGCCGACAACTCGGTTATCCGATGAGGGATACACCAAATAGTATTCATTTGAGTAGTTTCTTTTTGAAGGAGGGAGAAGACCATAGGGAAGCTAGGGAGTATATTGCGAAGGCCTGGCGTCACATTCATAAGAAGAGTAGGAAGGATTTGGGACCTAGGGGTGCTTTTCTTTGGAGTCATATATTTATCTGATCCAAACGAGAGCTATTCAGTTGAAGATGTTGTATTACCGGGAAACACCTATGCCTAATTTGTTTGTGAAGACCAATCCCCCCTTATTGGATAATCTAGAAGAGCTACAAATTGCTTTAGTCAGGATGCAACAGGAAAAGGATGCTTGGAAGAACAAGTGCCAAACTTTAGAGATTTCTTATAGAGCAGATTTGAAGGAGAAAGACGAATTGATTGAGATTCTTGAGAGACGAGCTATAGAGACCATGGAGAGGCAAGGGGATTTATTTTCTCCTAAGCCTCAGTCAGATTCCATTTGCTCACTCCCTGATTCATGTGATTGGAAGTAGGTTTCCACCAGATATACAGAAGAAAACCAGAGGTTGAAGGCTCAGATTGTCAGGCTCACAGGGAAGCTCCAGCGTATAGAGTGATCTCCATCAGCTTTACTTCTCAGGGTTTTAGGTTTTATTTTCATCTTGTACTTGGGATCATTGAAACTTGTAATCCATTTTGGAGTTGTTATAATAAAAAAATTTAGTATTTCAAATGCCTTGAAATATTATATAATAAAATAAAATCATGTACATTGCATACCATGCATCATATTGCACATATTTATTGCATTTGTTATGCATATCCAGGTGTCTTACCAAGCTTTTTTACTTCGTTCAGCAAGCTGACTCACCACTACAACACTCAGGCTAATTTCAGAAAGAAGATGGACAACTTAGAACAAGAGAACCGCGAGCTACACGAGGAGGTTTCTGAGTTGATGGCCGGCATGACCAATCTTACTGCTCTGATGGAATCTCTGGTGGCTTCTCAGAATCAGCCACCGAGTGTCCAACCTCAACCAAGAAGGGCAACTACTGAAGCTCCGACTGTTCCCGTATCTGCCATTCCAACTGCTGTTCAGAATCGCATGCCTCAAGGTTATCCATGGGGAATGCTAGAGAATTTTGCACCTAAAGGTTTCAATCTTGGTCCTCAAGATACTCCAATTGTTCAGACTATTGTTACTCCGACACCTCATGTGGTGCATGCTGCTCCTGCTGCACCTCCTTCGGTGAATATGGTTCTGTTAGTTAACAATGATGTGTGTCGTCCTTTCCCTCCACTGAGTGAAGACTTGGGTCTTTATGACAGAATGGATGATTTTCAAGAACAATTTGACAAGATGCATAGAGAGATGAAGGCCCTCAGGGGAAAAGAGCTATTTGGGCAGAATGTGAATGAATTATGCTTGGTCCCGAATGTTAAGATACCTGCGAAGTTTAAGGTCCCGAAGTTAGAGAAGTACAAGGGAAAAACTTGCCCTCGTGCTTATTTGGTGATGTATGTAAGGAGAATGTCTACCCATACTGATGATCAGCGTCTAGTGATTCAATTTTTTCACGATAGTTTGACTGGTGTTGCGCTGAAATGGTATATGAGTCTAGACAGTTCTAATATCCATACTTTCAATGATTTGGGAGAAGCATTTATCAGACAATACAAGTACAACATGGACATGGTGCCTGACCGTGATCAACTCAGGGCCATGGTTCAAAAATACATGGAATCGTTCAAAGAATATGCACAGAGATGGCGTGAGGTTGCTGCCCAAGTGATTCCTCCCATGGAAGAAAAGGAGATGACTAAGATTTTCTTGAAGACCGTGGGTGCTTTCTACTATGAGAGGATGGTAGCGAGTGCGCCAGTGACTTTACTGAAATGGTAGGAATGGGTATCCGCTTAGAAGAGGCTATAAGATAGGGCCGTTTAACGAGAAGTGAAGGATCTGGAGGTGTGAAGAAGCCATCTTATGGGTTTACCAAGAAGAAGGAAGGGGATGCATATGTTGTTATGCAAGAGAGGAGGGTTAGTACTCCTAGAAGGAATTATCAGCGTCATCAGCAAGTCTCCTCAGTTATTCCAGTTGTGGGTGCAGCTCCAACTACTGTTTCTTATTAGAGACTGTCCCAGCAGGGAAATCAAGGGTATAATCAGAGAAGGGAGAGTTATGAACCTATTACTATTAGCTATAAAGAGTTACTACCAGCATTTATTCTGAAGAAGTTGGTTCAGACCCGACCATCTCCCGTCGTACCATCACCATTTCCTTGGTATTACAAGGCAGACCAAACATGTGTGTGATACGGTGGCCAGAACCGGGACTGTTTTTGGAATGCTGGTTTGCGTTTTGCATTTGTTTTCGCAAAATGTCGCGGTAAGCAAGAGTCTCCACCGACTTTTATTTTATCCAACAAGGAAAGGAAAAAAGCACAGAAAAATTCTTTTTTCGAGATATTTCTGAGTACGGGGGGTAGATTATAGAAAGGGAAGGTATTAGCACCCTTTCTATCTGTAGTTATCTATGGGCTCTTAGGTACTTGCTCATCATTTTCAAAATTGTTTTCTTTGTGTTTGTGGGTTTTGAAAAGTTTTTGTTTTAACTTCGATTTAACTCTTGCTTCTGTCTTCAAGAGTGTAATGAAGTGTTTTTGAAAACTTTGTTCGAAAAGTGTGTAAGTGTGAAAAATTTGTTTGGAACGAGCAAGTACTTAAGAACTAATCTACCTACTCGAAAAAAGAATCGTTCTATGTTCGTTTCCTTTAGACAACGCTATCCCACTATTAGGGAGTAGGTAGCACCATCGTTGGAGTTTTGAGGGTCAATTCGAAAAGGGACATACGGTCACTAAAGCGATGTTATGTCGTCTTAGTAATAACCCTAATGTCTTAGATCAATTATCCGAGGCAACAATATCCGAGGCAACCTTTCCGAGGCAACTTTGATCTTTGGACAAAAGGATGACCACTAAAGCATCCTATACTCAATGACCAATTACCGAAGGCAACCAAGTGGGAGTGTACTCTAGGAGTGCGCATGTGCATGTGTTCGATTTCAGTTATTTAATCTTTGCACATTAGGTGATCTACCATTTTAATTTTCCATACATTCTTTCTATACAATCCTATTAGCCATACATCTAAGCAGTTTATAGTTTGCAGTATTAAAATGCAGAAAGTAAGTTAAGCTATTATAAGGCTTCGGGTATTTACATAGCCAAAAATAAACCCTTTGAAATTAAAGCGATAAATGTAAATAAATGTCCTAATTAAACTATTACAAACTGTAGGCAGTTACATCAATATGATAAATAATAAAAATAAAGCGCGTGAGAAAAATTAAGATCGGAAAGAAAAATAGGGTTTTGACCATTCTAACCTAATTAAAAGAAAACTTGTTTTTAATAAAAGAATTAAGTTTTTTCTAAATTAAGTGACAAAATTAATTAGTGATTAAATTAATTAATGAAAATAATTAAAGTGACCTATTTTTGGTTTTTGGTTATTTTTAGGAAAAAAGAAAATATAATTAAATTAGAAATAAAACCTATTTGTTTTAATTAATTTTAATTATGTACAAAACAATTAATGTTACCTAAAATTAAATTAAAATCTAAAATTAATTATTCGAGTTTATTACAAAAAAACAAAGGTTTATGAAAAATGTTAAGTTTTATGAAAAAAAAAATATTTTAAACAGAAAGAATAAAAATAGGTAAAAAGATAAATAGAAAGGAAGAAAATCAAAACCAATAGGGGTGGTTGTTGAACCCACGCCCTTAACCTTTTCAAGATGTCTGTCTCGCCATGTATTGGTGTCATGTGTAAGTTGTTCTGTTTTAGCCATTTGTGTTCTGGCCTCAACGTTCCTTAACATTCTCAGGATGTCTGCCTCGTCATGCATTGGTATCATGTGTAAGTTGTTCTGTTTTGGCCATTTGTGTTTTGGCCTCAACGTTCTGTAATGAACCTGCAGGGGATCCTGTCTAAATCTGCAGTATTGAATCTCATGAACACATTAAATAAATTACTACAAATCATGAAATACAAATAAAGCCAATATATGAAAAACTTTAATGTTAAAACCAATATGGCATGTATGAATAATTATACCCTTTTGATCATGGAGATCAAATCAGCCTTACCCTTACTAGATAAGTAGTGATATGAATGCTTTTATGCCTTTTTAATCATGGAGATCAAGCCAGCCTTACCCTTACTAGAGAAGTAGTGAGATGTGGGTTTGTAACCGGGATGACTTGTTTGTAGTGAGATGGGGATTTGTAATAAAGATTTCAAGGTTTTAGGGTTCTTGAAAGAATTTGATATTCTGACAGCGTTGTGGCAAAGGTTAATTTTTTCTCCCCTTTGTTTGTGTGAAAAGAATGAGATTATATAATGGAAATTAGAGAGAAAAAAATGGGCTTTGAATATGCAATTGGGCCTCAAATGTTCACTTGAGTCCATCACATTCCAGGCTAAAGCGCAGGGTCTTAAGTGCAATTTTTGAAGTTGAAATGTGAAAACAAAATATAGCCGACATCGAGAACTAACTCCTGTCTAAGAATGGGCTCAATCGGATAAACGGTGAATTAGTTATGAATTTTTGAAGTTTCATCTCAAACAAACTTATTTTGGGCTCCAGTGTCGATTCTGACACGTTCTTCAATAAAAAACTGGTATTGATCGGACCATAATCCGGTCTCAAATTTTGAAGCAAAGTTGTAGATCTCTGAGTCCGTGACCTTGTGCAAAAATATGAGCCCAATACGATAAAAATTGACCGAGTTATGAATTTTCGAAGTTTCGACCCAGATAAAATAATATTCAGCATTCAGGATTTTTGGCGCGTCATACGCACTATGAGCAAAAAACAAAGGCCTTTTGAATACCGTTCGAACTCGATACCTCCTATGAAAACGTAGCCAATTCAATTTTTGAAATTTTGGCACCGGAACCAGCTCGATACGATGAAAATCGACCAAGTTATGATTTTCTGAACATGACGCAAATAAATTTCTGTCACAAATTTTCTGTATGAAAATACTTGATAAATCCGCATTTTTGAAGACCTTCTGATCGAAATTGGCTTCCATCCGTGAGAGATGAAAACGTAGATGACGTAAATACGGAATTTTGGCCACTAGAACGGGTTCAAAACGAGCCATGATCTTCAAGTTATGAATTTTTTTGCGCGTAAAAACTGCACTTTCAGCACACTTTTTCACCACATTTCTCCGAGAAAACTCACACATTTAGATACCTTCTTTAAAGATTTGACTCTTGAGCCGAACCTGAATTTGAGAATACGTTATCAGAGATATCTTGGCAAAAGAACACCTGAATATGACGCTCCGGGTTGGACTTGTGAATCTTTGAACCCCGAATCATTGCAAAACGGCGAACCGATCTTCAGCACGGAAAATACTCTGAGAATATCCATTGACGAAATAAACGTCACTTGTAACCTGAAGAAGCTTGATAAATATACCTTTATTCCATAACCATAAAACCAATAATATGCGTGTATGAAAAGAGGGCAAATTTTGGGGTACAACAGCTGCCCCTGTTCAATCTTCTTAAACCTGAAGATTTAGATTGACTCGTCTACCTTTCGTGATCTGAAGGTGGAAGTTGATTGAACACTAGAGTGCCCAGAAATTTGCACTCGCATGAAGTGGTAATTTTTTTGTGATGTCGGGAATGAGCTTATTGATGCCATTTGGAAATTGCTTGACGAGGGGATGGGCTTAAAGATGCCATCTGAAGGAGTGTCGATCGCATAAGAGATTCCTTAGTGAGAGCTTGTATACCTGTCGTTTGAGGAAAATGCCGCTGGGGAAGGCTGATCATTGTTGGGAGAAGTAGAAATTTAGGAGCTTCGGCGTCCGTTATTCTGCTGGTGAATCGTCTCTGTCGAATTTTTGGAACTTTGATTATCCGTATTCGACTGAGGAAACATCTCTGTTGAATTTTAGGAACTTCGATTATCCGTATTCTACGGAGGAAACATCTCTGTCTTGAGGAAGCGGAAGTGAACTGTGTATCCAGCCGTGTATAGGTTGTATCGTGACCTACTAGGGAAAGATGAAATCGATCGTGTTTGATAGGTCTGGGTCTCACAATGTTGTAGACTGCTGTCTGGAGATAAGAGAAAAGAAACCTGGATAATATGGCTTATCAGAAGGAACCTGAGTAAGGTTGTTTCGTGAGGAGTTTTGATAAAACTGCACCTGAACCGAGCAGGAACCTGGGTAAGGTTGCTTTGGGATGAGTCTAGGTGAAACTTCATCGGGAAAGAGAAGGAACCTGGGTAAGTTTGCTTTGGGATGAATCTAGGTGAAACTTCATCGGGAAAGAGAAGGAACCTAGGTAAGGTTACTCCAGGATGAGTCTAGGTGAAACTACATCAAGAAAGAGAAGGAACCTAGGTAAGGTTGCTCCAGGATGAGTCTAGGTGAAACTACATCAGGAAAGAGAAGGAACCTAGGTAAGGTTTCTCCAGGATGAGTCTAGGTGAAACTACATCAGGAAAGAGAAGGAACCTAGGTAAGGTTTCTCCAGGATGAGTCTAGGTGAAACTACATCGGGAAAGAGAAGGAACCTAGGTAAGGTTGCTCCAGGATGAGTCTAGGTGAAACTACATCGGGAAAGAGAAAGAACCTAGGTAAGGTTGCTCCAGGATGAGTCTAGGTGAAACTACATCAGGAAAGAGAAGGAACCTAGGTAAGGTTGCTCCAGGATGAGTCTAGGTGAAACTACATCGGGAAAGAGAAGGAACCTAGGTAAGGTTTCTCCAGGATGAGTCTAGGTGAAACTTCATCGGGAAAGAGAAGGAACCTAGGTAAGGTTTCTCTAGGATGAGTCTAGGTGAAACTTCATTGGGAAAGAGAAGGAACCTAGGTAAGGTTGCTCCAGGATGAGTCTAGGAGAAACTACATCGGGAAAGAGAAGGAACCTAGGTAAGGTTGCTCCAGGATGAGTCTAGGTGAAACTGCATCGGGAAAGGGAAGGAACCTAGGTAAGGCTGCTTCATGTGGAATTTAGGTAAAACTGTATCTAAATGGGGAAGAAACCTAGGTAAGGCTGCTTCATGAGGAGTTAAGGTAAAACTGCATCTCAACCGGGAAGAAACCTAAGTAAGGATGTTTCATGAGGAGTCTGGGTAAAACTGCATCTTGTGATAAGTTAAGTTCGTGTAAAACTTCTGGAGGAACCTGGGTAAGGTTACTTCGGGATAGGTTCGTGTAAAACATTATTTAGGAGAAACCCGTGTAAGATTGCTTCGTGACGAACCCGTGTAAAGCCGTGTAATGTCTGTTTAGTTTCCAGAGTTAATCTTGAACTTGCAGGAAGTTTGTTGATGATAACCATCTTTCCTGAAAAGGTACATGATTAATCATATATGATGCATGACATGCATTGTATGATGATATTCTCAAAATAAATGAAATTATGCTGTATGCAATATGTATGCGCACGTCATGATATATGAACATGAAATGCTATTGTGGTACGTCCGAGTTCAGGAAAATAAATCCCTGACTGTTGTTGGAGAATAAAGAGTTTCGCTCGCTAGATATAACGACCGAAGATGATTGGGAGAATAATCCTGCAGGAGAGAAATGACTCTGTGGGGAGTACATACTTTGCTAGAAGATCTTCTGCTTTGGAGAAATAAAAACTCAGCTGAGGATGAAAAACTGTTGCTGGTGATAGCGAACCCTGTTGGGGATTGAATTTCTGTCTGTGAAAGGAATGAACTCCACTGGGGATGATCTTTCAGTTGCGACTTCACTAGGGATAACCTTTTAGACTCTACTGGGGACAACTTCCAGAGTCTACTGGGGATGATTCTCCAAACTCCACTGGGGGAAGATTTTCCAGACTCCACTGGGGATAATTGTCTAGTGCTGATGATGGATAAATTCTGCTTGGGGAGAATATTGCCGACTCATTCGCGGCTGCGAACCTCGGCTGCGGAGAGTTAACATTATTGTCTTTCTCTTACTCTGCAGGAAGTGAATGTTACTGGGACGCGTGCTGAGGATATGATGATGGCTTTGCATAGAGACTTTTCTGCCCCTGTATCTGCGGGAGAAGGTTCTTGCGGAGGCCTTGTGGATCGAGTAATATCCCAACCTATGAGGTGCTTGGTATCTTTCAATCGAAATGACAAGTCTTCTTCTGGTAGGCGAGTGACAAAATGACGGGACATAGTCATACACTTTGATCCCTAATTTTTGCCTGGACCGCCCTTTCGGGTTTTAAGTCCACCGGGATACCCTTTTTTTCCCAAGCCGCCTTTTCAGGTTTTCGACTTGCCGGGTGTACAGATTTTTTCATTTTCATCCCTTATTTTTGCCCGAACCCTTTTGGTTCGCCGGGAAGCCCTTATTTTTTCCTAGGTCAGTCAACCTAGCGGGTCTTTGATTATGCGTAGTACTTTTTTGACTATGTCCGCGCTCTCAGGGTGTAGGGAGGTGTCACTGTCGGTAGTGTTGTGTTGCCATACTACCAGAAGATGTTCGTTTGATCATGCAAGATTCGTTGCTGGAATTCATGTCCAATGCCCCAATTGATTCAGATGGAGATTTGCCCCTGGCTATTTTGGCATCTTTGAGATATTCCTTGAATCTTGACTTGACTGCCCCAGATGATGGACAATGATCATGTCGTGCCCCTTGATTGGAAGTGTTTTTTCCACTTGAGGCGATCCTTTTTATTGAGAAGGTTTTTGTTCACTAGATATTCGTCGTGCGAGTTTCTCTGTTGTTGAACAAATAGTCATATGCAAATAATGTTATTTTAAGAATACAAAGCTTATGTCTGTCTTGAAATTTTTTTGAAAATGCATTTTTCAGTAAAAGAGGCAAATTTTGTAAAATGTGATGTCAACTCAGGATTTACAGCAAGTCCTACAGGAGTCAGGATACCTTTTGTAATAGTATGCTTTCGAACTAACCCATGCTTTAGCTAGGACTTTTAAGGGTTATAACGTGGCCTGGTTCACGGTTTAAGAAACAAAGGATAAAAGCTCAAAATTTATTTGTACCCACCCGCTCTCCGTGATGTTCTTCGATCCTAAACTCAGCTAATTATGCATTTAGATCCCATTTGAGTCTGGAATATTGTCCTTTATGTTTCGGTGATGGTTCGGATACTGACAGTTTATAGGCAATCACTTTGTTGAGAGTTTGCAGGGTCTCTTTCCTTTTGATTTTTATTATCCCTGTCTTTTGCCTGAACTGTGTCTTTTTGTAATTACAGTCAGCAGGATGCCCCAGTTTTTCTTAAGTCTCCTTCATAGGTTTTGACTTATTGGGCTTTTATATCGAGAGATACAGACTGCCTGTCTTGACGATTATAAGGAACCATCACCGTCTTTTGTTTTTGGAAGGACTTCTTTGATGCCATTCATTGTGCACCTGAATTAACTGAGAAGACTACCCCGCCCGAGGTAGTGATTAAGGGTTTTAATTTGTGCGAAAAGAAAAACTCCTACTTCTTTGGCTCAAAGGGGTTGACGAGGGATTATCTTCCTTATAACTCCACTATTTAGGATTTGAAACAATGCCTGTACATCGTCAATGGGGTCTGTTCAAAAGCATACTATATAGATTGTGGTATCAATTTTGTCATCCTCCCTCTAAAGGCTTTAAGTAGTTTAGTCGAGAGTTGAACATCACAAAAATTAAAGCAATTTAAATATAGTGAATACGAATGGATTGATTCAAAACAGACATATGCAATGCATTGATAAAGTAACCAAGTTTGACATGACCAAATATTCGAACAATCAAAAGAAAATTACAACTTGAAAATTCTAATGAACAAAAGCCTCTCTTGTCAGAACTTGTCACTTCAAATGGTGAGCCTTTGAGGGATGGTAGAAGAACTCAGCCTGACCATCTTGTGTGAATTCCAATGCTCCTTCATCAATCAGGTTTTGAATTTTGTACTTCAACTTCCAACAGTCGTCAGTATCATGCCCCGGGCTGTTAGAATGGTATGCACACCTTGCATCAGGATTATAGTTGGGTGAAGAAGTCTTAGGATTCAGATGAGGTCCTACCGACGTCACCAGATTCAATCTCAACAGGTGTTGTAAAGCTTGGGACAGCGACATGTTGAGCTTGGTAAACTGCCTCTGATTAACCCGTTGTTTATGGCAAGGTTGTTGTTGGACCCGTGAGGTAGTAGAAACTTGGAGAGGTCCATTCTTAACCATACCAAACTCTTGTCTTCTTGGAGGCTAATTAATGATTTGGTCCCTGGCTTCGACCATTTGCTTCATACTATTGTGTCGGTCTTGATGAAGCTGGTTGATAATTGTTCTCAACTCTTCTTGTTCCCGGGCTAAGCCTTGGATAAGAGCCATCTGCCCCAGCATATGGGTTCTCATTGCATCTACCTTAGCTTTCAATTGTTCCAGCCGTCCGTCCTTATTGTCTTCAGGAATTTTCTTGACCAAGTTCCCAACAAGGAGTGTTTTCAACTCTTCCTGCCCCTTGGATAGGTTTAGGAAGATTCCCTGAACTGAGTTTCTTGAGTATGAAGATCTTGGTTGTCTTGTTTGAGAGCCATTGCTGAAATAAACAGCGAGGACATGAGAGACCGGTATTGGAATACCTATTATGAAATGATATGTATGTATGCAATGTTTTCAAGGATCTCGCAGGGTAAACAAGAAACTGTTAGAATTTGTTTGAAGAAACTTCGTTTCGTTAAAAGTCCTTCTTCAAGAGTCAAGCTCACCATATCGAGTGGGTCATAGCCACCGACTCAAGTGATCATGTTTTGATTTATAGACGACATTGGCTAGAGGAAAATAAATCCTCTTTGCCCCTTGCTTGACGTCTGATTTACCATAACCTGCATCACAAACCCTTGAGATCCTCGAAATGGTTAAGGAAATGTTAAGACATGATGTTATGATGTGTATGCTATGCATTTAAGTAAAAGTGTGAGGTGATGTAAGTAAACCCTGCAATATATCCAAATTATTGGATAAGGACTGTAAACAAAACCTGCAAGGAACTCATGTTGTCAGATAACAAGAATGTGCAAGTAGTTCAAGTTTGAAGGCATACAAGTCACACAAACAACCTTAAGTTTAGGCTGGCATGGAGTTTAGGTATTACCATGTTTCAGTTTAGTTGGTTCAACATGTCCTAGTAATAGTAATCGGGTTCTAGAGGATCTCAATATCACTGACCATCCTCGATCGGTCATTATTCCAGTTTAGCAACCTTTTCTTGCGCCCGGAATCATCGCGAGAGTATGGTCTCAATGAGTGTAGCATACTGCTACTTTTCTATGGCCAAGTTGGTCAATTATAGGTTCTAAGGTCAGTTGGTGCTTAATGACCCATTAGCAGCCCCATACTCTCCTTGTTGCGCCACAAGGGATATCGGTACAAACCAAAGTGTCACACCAACGTAGCTACTGCTTCAACCGTATCGGTCTATGTTATACAGTTCACTCACAGTCTATTGCTACTTACCTAAAAGGTATCCCCAAATCCGAGTTAGAATCTATAGTAACTCCGATACAAACAAAGACAAAGCAAACAGATCAAACAATTGAAAACAATATGATGAACTATTCCTAAGGTACACCCCCACTTATTCAGTCCCCAGCAGAGTCGCCAGTTCTGTGATACGGTGGCCAGAATCGGGACTGTTTTTGGAATGCTGGTTTGCGTTTTGCATTTGTTTTTGCAAAATGTTGCGGTAAGCAAGAGTCGCCACCGACTTTTATTTTATCCAACAAGGAAAGGAAAAAAGCACAGAAAAATTCCTTTTTCGAGATATTTCTGAGTACGGGGGGTAGATTATAGAAAGGGAAGGTATTAACACCCTTTCTATCCGTATTTATCTACGGGCTCTTAGGTACTTGCTCATCATTTTCAAAATTGTTTTCTTTGTGTTTGTGGGTTTTGAAAAGTTTTTGTTTTAACTTCGATTTAACTTTTGCTTCTGTCTTCAAGAGTGTAATGAAGTGTTTTTGAAAATTTTGTCCGAAAAGTGTGTAAGTGTGAAAATTTTGTTTGGAATAAGCAAGTACTTAAGAACTAATCTACCTACTCGAAAAAGAATTGTTCTATGTTCGTTTCCTTTAGACAGCGCTATCCCACTATTAGTGAGTAGGTAGTACCGTCGTTGGAGTTTTGAGGGTCAATTTGAAAAGGGACATACGGTCACTAAAGCAATGTTAGGACGTCTTAGTAATAACCCTAATGTCTTAGATCAATTATCCGAGGCAACAATATCCGAGGCAACCTTTCTGAGGCAACTTTGATCTTTGGATAAAGGGACGACCACTAGAGCATCCTATACTCAACGACCGTTTACCGAAGGCAACCAAGTGAGAGTGTACTTTAGGAGTGCGCATGTGCATGTGTTCGATTTCAGTTATTTAATCTTTGCACATTACGTGATCTACCATTTTAATTTTCCATACATTCTTTCCATACAATCCTATTAGCCATACATCTAAGCAGTTTATAGTTTGCAGTATTAAAATGCGGAAAGTAAGCTAAGCTATTACAAGGCTTCGGGTATTTACATAGCCAAAAACAAACCCTTTGAAATTAAAGCGATAAATGTAAATAAATGTCCTAATTAAACTATTACAAATTGTAGGCAGTTACATCAATATGATAAATAATAAAAATAAAGCGCGCGAGAAAAATTAAGATCGGGAAGAAAAATAGGGTTTTGACCCTTCTAACCTAATTAAAAGAAAACTTGTTTTTTGTTGTTTTTAATAAAAGAATTAAGTTTTTTCTAAATTAAGTGACAAAATTAATTAGTGATTAAATTAATTAATGAAAATAATTAAAGTGACCTATTTTTGGTTTTTGGTTATTTTTAGGAAAAAAGAAAATATAATTAAATTAGAAATAAAACCTATTTGTTCTAATTAATTTTAATTATGTACAAAACAATTAAAGTTACCTAAAATTAAATTAAAACCTAAAATTTAATTATTCGAGTTTATTACAAAAAATCAAAGGTTTGTGAAAAATGTTAAGTTTTATGAAAAAAAAGATTTTAAACAGAAAGAATAAAAATAGGTAAAAGGATAAATAGAAAGGAACAAAATAAAAACCAATAGGGGTGGTTGTTGAACCCACGCCCTTAACCTTCTCAGGATGTATGCCTCTCCATGTATTAGTGTCATGTGTAAGTTGTTCTGTTTTGGCCATTTGTATTCTGGCCTCAACGTTCCTTAACATTCTCAGGATGTCTGCCTCGTCATGCATTGGTATCATGTGTAAGTTGTTCTGTTTTGGCCATTTGAGTTTTGGCCTCAATGTTCTGTAATAAACCTGCATGGGATCCTGTCTAAATCTGTAGTGTTGAATCTCATGAACACATTAAATAAATTACTACAAATCATGAAATACAAATAAAGTCAATATATGAAAAAAATTTAATGTTAAAACCGATATGGCATGTATGAATGATTATACCCTTTTGATCATGAAGATCAAATTATCCTTACCCTTACTAGAGAAGTAGTGATATGAATGCTTTTATGCCTTTTTGATCATGAAGATCAAGCCAGCCTTACCCTTACTAGAGAAGTAGTGAGATTTGGGTTTGTAACCGGGATGGCTTGTTTGTAGTGAGATGGGGATTTGTAATAAAGATTTCAAGGTTTTAGGGTTCTTGAAAGAATTTGATATTCTGACAGCGTTGTGGCAAAGGTTAATTTTTTCTCCCCTTTGTTTGTGTGAAAAGAATGAGATTATATAATGGAAATTAGAGAGAAAAAAATGGGCTTTGAATATGCAATTGGGCCTCCAATGTTCACTTGAGTCCGTCACATTCCAGGCTAAATCATAGGGGATTAAGTGCAATTTTTGAAGTTTAAATGTGAAAACAAAATTTATCCAACATCGAGAACTAACTCCTATCCGAAAATGGGCTCAATCAGATAAACGGTGAATTAGTTATGAATTTTTGAAGTTTCAGCTCAAACAAACTTATTTTGGGCTCTAGTGTCGATTCTGAAACGTTCTTCAATAAAAAACGAGTATTGATCGGACCATAATCTGGCTCGACTTTTGAACAAAAGTTGTAGATCTCTGAGTCCGTGACCTTGTTTAAAAATATGAGCCCAATCCTATAAAAATTAACCGAGTTATAAATTTTCGAAGTTTCGACCCAGATAAAATAATATTTAGCATTCAGGATTTTCGGCGCGTCACACGCACTCTGAGCAAAAAACGAAGGCCTTTTGAATACTGTTCGAACTTGATACCTCCTGTGAAAATGTAGCCAACTAAATTTGTGAAATTTTGGCATTGGAACCAGCTTGATACGATGAAAATCGACCAAGTTATGATTTTCTGAACATGACGCAAATAAATTTCTGTCACAAATTTTCTATACGAAAATACTTGATAAATCCGCAATTTTGAAGACCTTCTGATCGAAATTGGTTTCCAGCCGTGAGAGATGAAAACGTAGATGACGTCAATACGGAATTTTGGCTACTAGAACGGGTTTAAAACGAGCCATGATCTTCAAGTTATGAATTTTTTAGCGCGTAAAAGCTGCACTTTCAGCACACTTTTTCACCACATTTCTTCGAGAAAGCTCACACATTCAGATACCTTCTTTAAAGAATTGACTCTTGAGCCGAACCTGAATTTTAGAATACGTTATTAGAGATATCTTGGAGAAAGAAAACCTGAATATGACACGCCGAGTTGGACTTGTGAATCTTTGAACCCTGAATCGTTGCAAAATGGCAAACCGATCTTCAGCACGAAAAATACTCTGAGAATATCCATTGACGAAATAAAAGTCACTTGTAACCTGAAGAAGCTTGATAAATATACCTTTATTCCATAACCATAAAACCAATAATATGCGTGTATGAAAAGAGGGAAAATTTTGGGGTACAACAATGTGTTTTTCATCAGGGAGCACCATGGCATAATGTTGAGAATTGTTATCCTTTGAAGACTGAGGTGCAGAAATTGGTGAAGTCTGGTATGCTATTTTTAAAGGATGTGGGTCCTAATGTGAAAGACAATCCTCTACCCAAGCATGGAGGAGTAAATGTTGTGATTATGGTGGCCAGTTCTCCAGGCGACTTCCAGATTTTTGATACTAATCCGATTAGAGGATATTTGGTGAAAATGCATGCAGACCTCTGTGAATTTAGCTACTATACGCATGACCATTCTGGTTGTGCTATTTGCAGTACCTACATACAAGATTGCGATAAGATAAATTCTGATTTATAGGAGATGATGGATGAGGGCCTCATCCACATAATCAGGCCTAGGGCAGAGTATGAAGAGGAGGTGAATATGGTTTCTGGATGTCTTGGAGAATTCGTAATTTTTGATTTAGAGTATATGAATGAGGACCTTGTGCAATTGCATGCTACTTTCAGCCACTTGGCTGGTCAAGTGGAACACCAATATGGATCTTGCAGAGTTTGCTGTCGAGATTCCCGAGGATGTTCTATCGTGAAGAAAGATGTTCAGTTGTTGTTGGACAATGGAACTATCAAGGTTATAGGTCAAAGGGATGATTACCATGAAGTTTATTTGGTTGAGGTTTGTTTGACTGAAGAAGAGTCGGATGAAGAGTATGCCTCTGCAGACGAGTATTTCTCCTCAGATGAGGATTTGTTTTCCAGAATAGACTCAATAATGACTGATTGTGTTAAAGAAGGGGTAAACGTCATTGTGCCTTGTTTTGGTGCACCCGCCCATTTTGAAATCGAGTATTATAGCAAGCCAGCTGTTACACCATTGGTGTTTAGTTTGTCGGGTCCTGTTTCCTACAAGTCAGATAAGGCTGTGCCCTACAAATACAATGCTACAATCTTAGAGGATGGAGTGGAAGCACCCATCCAGCCAATGCTTGATGTTGGAAATATTGCTGAAAATAGTAGGGTGACCCACAACGGTCATGTGTTTGCACCAGTTGTTCGAGGAGATGTTAGTGCTGGAAAGAAATTTGCTGAGAATGTTGAACCCAAGAAGGCTACGGGTGAGACTAGTGGGGCTACGATTGAGAAAGAAGTGGATGATATTTTGAATATAATCAAGATGAGCGACTACAAAATTGTAGATCATCTACTGCAGACTCCTTCAAAAATATCTATCTTGGCATTATTGATGAACTCCTCTGCTCACAGAGAATCCTTGATGAGGGTATTAGACCAAGGTTTGTGGAGAGTGCTATGCTAATAGACTAATTCAGTAGCGTAACAGGGAACATTACGTTATGTAATAACTTGAGTTTCTGCGATGATGAATTACCAAATGAAGCAAGGAATCACAACCTGGCCCTCCACATCTCTATGAATTACAAGAATGATTCACTATCCAATATGCTGATTGATAATGGATCCGCTTTGAACGTTCTATTGAGGAGCACTCTTATGAAGTTGAAATATCAAGGAACGCATATGCGCCAGAGTGGCATCATTGTGAAAGCATTTGATGGATCAAGGAAATCTGTTATTGGTGAAGTGGACTTGCTTATTCATATAGGACCACATTTATTTCAGATAATTTTCCAGGTCATGGACATTATTCCCGCTTATAGTTGTTTATTGGGACGGCTATGGATTCATGAGGCAGGGGCTGTCACTTCAACTTTACAGCAGAAACTGAAATTTGTACGTGAAGGGAAAGTAGTAATCATAAATGGAGAACAAGAATTATTGATATCTCATGTGTCCTCTTTCAGCATTGTGGAGGCGGATGAAGTTGTTGTTGGAACCCAGTTCCAAGCTTTATCCATTGACAATATAAGAGGAAATGAGAGTTCCATGGTTTCGCTTAAGGATGCGCAACAAGTTATGCGAAAGGGTCATAGCGAGGTATGGGGACAGATTGTGGATCCACCTGTAAACAAGAACAGAGCCAACTTGGGGTTCTCTTTAAAGAATGAAAAAGGTAAGAGAATGAAGCCGAAGTCTGCTGCAGGCAAGTATCAAGAAATCTTCTGTAGCGGGGGTTATCTTCATCCAATTGTTTTTGGGATTAATGCCATTGTGGAAGATGAGGCAGAGCAGGAAATGCCAAATTATGTGACGCACGGAGTTAGGTTTCAGAAATGGATCACCATTGATGTTCCTTCTTGCATACATGTTTCAAAGTAATTTGTTTTTTAATCTTTTTTGAAAAGCTTTCACTCTGCCTAAGGTGGAAGTATTAATGTTGTAGGGCTTATCTGTTTGCTGTGACTTTTTAAAGCAATAATAAAAGTTGTCTTTGTTTCCCAAATTGTGTCTTTATTTTCTGCTTTTTCTTGAGAAATGGTAATCAGAAAAAACCCTTCAAAATAAATAATTACTGAAATTCAATCTGCATGATCACTTGTTATATGTGTCAATTTCTAAAAGCAATCATAAATCATATGTGCAGATTAATTAAAAAACCCTTTAAATACAATGACACTGCACCCTCTCCCAACTTTGAATGTCCTGTGTATGGGGCTGAAGAAGAAGATTATGATGAGATTCTAGAAGAGGTCTCACGGTTGCTTGAGCACGAGGAAAATACCATTCAGCCATATAAAGAGCCATTGGAAGTGATCAAATTGGGTTCATAAGAAAATCTGAAAGAAGTCAAGATTGGAGCATCGCTGCATCCTGATGTGAAGAGCAGGTTGATTGAGCTGTTGAAAGAGTATGTGGATATTTTTGCTTGGTCTTACTAAGATATGTCTAGTCTAGATACAAATATTGTAGAGCACCATTTACCGTTGAAGCCAGAGTGTCCGCCAATCAAACAGAAATTGAGAAGAACTCACCCAGATATGGCAGTAAAGATCAAAGAGGGGGTTCTAAAGCAGATTAATGTCGGTTTTCTTGTGACGTCAGTGTATCCTCAATGGATTGCCAATATTGTCCCAGTGCCAAAAAAAGTCGGAAAAGTCCACATGTGCGAGATTACAGATATCTAAATAAAGCTAGTCCAAAAGATGACTTTCCATTGCCACACATTGATATGTTAGTGGATAGAACAGCAAAATTCAATGTTTTCTCGTTCATGGACGGATTTTCCGGTTATAATCAAATAAGAATGGCTCTGGAGGACATGGAAAAAACAATGTTTATGACACCCTGGGGAACATTCTATTATAGAGTGATGCCCTTCGGGTTGAGGAATATTGGTGCAACGTACTAGAGGGCTATGACAACCTTATTCCATGATCTGATGCACAAGGAAATCGAAGTATATGTTGATGATATGATTTCTAAATCCCAGACTGAAGAAGGGCATATAGAATATTTGTTGAAGTTGTTTCAGCATTTGAGGAAGTATCGTCTCCGCTTGAATCCAAATAAATGCACCTTCTGTGTTTGATCAGGAAAATTGTTGGGTTTCATTGTTAGCCAGAAAGGAATTGAAGTTGGCCCTGATAAAGTCAAAGCAATTCAAGAGATTCCAGCGCCAAGAATTAAAAAGCAAGTCAGAGGGTTCCTCTGGCGTTTGAATTATATTTCTAGATTCATTTCCCATATGACTGTAACATGTGAACCGATCTTTAAGTTGTTAAAGAAAGATCAAGGTTGTGTGTGGACGGATGATTGCCAAAGGGCATTTGAAAGTATTAAATAATATCTTCTTGAACCTCCTATCTTGCTCCCTCCTGTCAAAGGAAGACCGTTGATTATGTATTTGACAGTGTTAGATAATTCCATGGGTTGTATTCTGGGACAACAAGATGAAACAGGGAAGAAAGAGTTTTCCATTTATTATCTAAGTAAAAAGTTCACTGATTGCGAGTCACGGTATTCCATGTTGTAAAAGACATGTTGTGCTTTGGCCTTAGCGGCAAAGCGTTTACGGTAGTATATGTTGAATCACACCACTTGGTTGATATCCAAAATGGATCCAATCAAGTACATTTTTGAAAAACCTTCTCTTACTGGGAGAATTGCCCGATGGCAGATGTTGTTATCTGAATATGACATTGAATACTGCACTAAAAAAGTTATTAAAAGCAACACGTTGGCAGATTATCTTGCTCACCAACCGGTTTAGGATTATTAGTCTGTGGAGTATGATTTCCCTGATTAGGATGTGATGTTCCTGAAAGTAAAAGTTTGTGATGAACCATTGCCTGAGGAAGGTCCTGATCCTGAATCTCGTTGGAGTTTGATATTTGATGGAGCTGTGAATGCTTATGGTAAAGGAATTGGTGTTGTGATTGTCAGTCCACATGGATCACACATTTCTTTTACTGCAAGGTTGACCTTTGATTATACTAATAATATGGCAGAATATGAGGCTTGCATCATGGGTCTCGAGGAAGCTATTGATCTCAGAATTAAGATTCTTGATGTGTATGGCGATTTGGATTTGATAATAAATCAGATTAAAGAAGAGTGGGATACTCATCACCCTGGCTTGATCCGCTACAAAGATTACGCTAGAAGGTTGTTACGCTTCTTTAATAAAGTTGAATTCCATCATATTCCAAGAGATGAAAATCAAATGGCGGATGCTCTAGCAACTTTGGCTTCTATGCATCAAGTAAATACTTGGAATGATATACCTCGAATTATGGTTCGGCGACTGGATAGGCCCGCTCATGTGTTTACAACAGAAGAGGTAGCAGATGAAAAACCATGGTATTATGACATCAAGAATTTTCTTCAGACTCAGAAATACCCGATCGGTGCATCAAAGAAGGATAGAAAGACATTGAGAAGATTGGCTGGAAGTTTCTTCCTCAGTGAAAATGTGTTGTATAAAAGAAACTATGACATGGTCTTGCTCAGATGCGTGGATAGACACGAAGCAGGCATGTTGATGCATGAGGTTCATGAAGGTTCATTTGGTACTCATGCCAATGGACATTCGATGGCTAAAAAGATGCTAAGGGCCGGTTACTATTGGTTGACAATGGAATATGATTGTTATAAGTTTGCAAAGAAGTGCCATAAATGCCAGATTTATGCGGACAAGGTTCATGTTCCTCCGACACTTCTCAATGTCATTTCTTCCCCGTGGCCTTTTTCTATGTGGGGGTGTTGACATGATTGGGATGATAGAACCCAAAGCTTCGAATGGACACCGTTTTGTCTTGGTAGCAATTGATTACTTCACCAAGTGGGTGGAGGCTGCTTCATATGTCAATATTACTAAGCAGGTGGTTGTGCGCTTCATTAAGAATAATCTTATATGTCGGTATGGTGTGGCGAGCAGAATTATCACCAACAATGGCTCGAATCTGAATATTAAAATGATGACAGAACTGTGTGAAGAATTCAAGATTGTCCATCATAATTCCTCTTCGTACAGGCCAAAGATGAATGGGGCTATTGAAGCTGCTAATAAGAATATCAAGAAGATTATCCAGAAAATGGTCGTTACTTATAAGGATTGGCATGAAATGCTCCCTTTTGCTTTGCATGGATATCGAACATCTGTCCGAACTTCAACAGGAGCAACCCCGTTCTCACTGGTGTATGGAATGGAAGTTGTACTCCCAGTCGAGGTTGAGATTCCCTCTTTGCGTGTAATAATGGAAACCAAGTTGACAGAGGTTGAATGGGTCCAAAACTGGTTTGACCAATTGAATCTGATCGACGAGAAGAGGATGACAACTTTGTGTCATGGACAGTTATATCAGAAAAGAATGAAGAAAGCTTTCGATAAAAAGGTCAAACCCTGTGAATTCATAGAAGGTGACCTCGTGCTCAGGAAGATCACTTCTTTCAACACTGATTCTAGGGGCAAGTGGACTCCCAATTTTGAAGGCCCATATGTTGTCAAGAAAGCCTTCTCTGGCGGTGCATTAATTCTTGAAACCATGAATGCTGATGTAGTGAAGAAATACTTCGCCTAAAAAAATAAAAGAACAACTCGCTAAGTTGAAAACCCGAAAAGGCGGCTTAGGCAAAAAAGAGCGTCTCGGTAGGCCGAAAACCCGAAAGGGCGGTCTAGGCAAAAGTTAGGGACATAAACAGAATACATTTTCCGCTAAGTTGAAAACCCACAAGGGAAGCTTAGGAAAAAGTTATGGACTTTCTTGGCAAGTAACTGCATCATGCAAGATCTGATAATTGAAGCAACAATCTTCTTGAATCCTCATCGTACTTCAACGGAAGTTGCTGCTCAGGATTTCAAAAAATTATTATAGGGGATAATGGTCATTGTCTCTCAATGTATCTTTTCCATTATATATTACCATTTTCCGAACTTTGTAATCATCTATGGAGTTTCACCATTCGCAGACTACCATTCTATTAATAAAGTTTGAGTTGTTAGCAATTCTTTGTGTTTCTTATATTATTTAGCTTGCAAAGACTCCATTTATTATTGATAATAACTTTCAAAGCAAAAAGATTAAATAAAAAAATCAATTTTTCAAAAAGAATTTACAATTTGCTTTACTTTAGAATTTTTTGTGATGCGAAAAAAAAATGGTGATCCCAAGAACGGACAAACTCTAGTTGTTTTAAGAAGTTTTTGTTCCCCTCGGGAAGGTTTACTCAGGATGATTCACCGTACTGGTTTCGTGACTCCGGTATCCTCGATCATGTTTGGATTCATTTCTCCTCTTTTCTGAGTTTTCATGATGTGAAGTTTCAATCCGAGATTTCTCCAGTGGAGTTTTTGTTCAGTCTAATGGAAGTTCTTTTTCAAGAGAAGTTGGTACCATAATCACTCTTGAAGAACTCAGGTCCCCGCTTTCTCTAGTGAAGAACGTATTGTGGTTTTCCCTTTGAGGATGTGGTGTTAACCTCCCCAATGAAGTGGGCCTGAATTCCCCAGTATATGTTTTAATGATTTGGTGTCCTTTTGCTTTACTTGAGATTGGTTTTGCAATCCCCAGTAGAAGTGTTACTTTTGAAAACATTTGTTTCCCTGGTGAAGCCTGGAGAAGGATGTTTTATCCCGGTATCTGTACTATTCTGTCACTTTGTTTTGTTTACTTCTGGATTATGTTTCTCCGCGGTAAAGCTAAAGCATGCAGTAGGTTTTGTTTCCTCAATTGGCATTTACTTTTTTTTGAATGATCATATTGGATGTGATTTAGCCGAGTGTTGTTTGTGCCCGAGATGGTTTTTCCTGGTTACACCTAGTGTTGTATATCTATTTTGTCAGCATACGCACGATAACACTCATACATTTATACATACATCATGCATAGCTAAAATTGGCAAATCATTGTTCATTAAATTTTTTTAATATTTTTGTTGACATATCACCCTGTTTTGCAGAGTTACATTGTCCTCTCTTCAATAGGGTGTTGGCCTTAAGCAGAAAGCGTATATTCTTTCAATTTCCCCACTGAGTTATACCTCGTGGAAGATTTTTGCTTTAGCCTTCCTCTATAGCTCCTAGATTGGATGGATTTGGTTTTCCCTCTTGATATTATTTCTCAAAGGATGTATTTTGATTGAATGTTTCATTCCAGTTTATTTCTGATTTGAATCTTTGTTTCACAACAATATTATTTACTTTGGATTTCTGAAAGGTTCGAGTTTTGGTTTGTGCATTTATTTTGCACTAGAAGACTTTATCTCCTCAGTAGGAATATCGTGGCATTTCCCCAGGAAGTCATATTTCATTCCCCGGGAAGCCATATTTCTCTCCCCAGAAAGTCATTTCTTTTTACAATCCTCCACGACAACAAGTATCAGGTCTCTTTATTTGAGCAACTTGTGCTTCCCTGTAAATGTCGACGTAACTTTTTTTTCTATCTCCTCTATGAGTGGATAGTTTACAGTCTATTGTCAGTTTACGCCAATGGATGGCAAGACTTTAAAATTTGCAGAGAAAGTTAGTTGTGAAATCTTTGCAAGTGGAAGTCTCTATATTTAAGACAGCTTACCATTTCCAGGCAAAGTGCCTCGGTTAAAGAAGTTGAGACCCGTTCTAGGAGAAATGCCATAATTTTAGGGAAACTTATTATCTTTTTTCTACCTTCAGTGAATGTTGGTAGTTCATCGTCAGTGAACGGCGGTGCTATGATATATTTTCTCTCTATCTTTAGTGAAAGTTGGTAGGTCAACTTCAGTGAAAGTTGATGATTTTTATCTTTTTGCTACCTTCAGTGAATGTTGATAGTTCATCATCAGTGAACGGCGATGCTATGATATATTTTCTCTCTATCTTCAGTGAAAGTTGGTGGATCACCATCAGTGAAAGTTGGTGATTGTTATCTTTTTTCTACCTTTAGTGAATGTTGGTAGTTCATCGTCAGTGAATGGCGGTGCTATGATATATTTTCTTCCTACCTTTAGTGAAAGTTGGTAACTCATCAGCAGTGAACGTCGATGATTGTTATCTTTTTGCTACCTTTAGTAAATGTCGGTAGTTCATTTTCAGTGAACAACATTGCTCTGATGTATTGTATTCCTAACTTCAGTGAAATTTGGTAGGTCATTGGCAGTGAGCGTCGATGATTATTTCTCTCTGCCTTCAGTAAATGTTGATAGCTTTGCCTTCAGTGGAAGTTGGTGTATCCTTTGACCATTTTACCATCCTCTCTAATTCAGGTCTTTTTTATCCCCCAGTGATTTATTTTCCTGGTTGGGTTACTCTCTTATTTATTTATTTTTGTTGCACCCCCAATGGTGTTTTGCGTCTCTTTAGTCTTGTTCATATGCATTCATGCTCATAAGCATTGCATGGCATCTTAGGGCCAGAAATAGGGTTTATTTTATATTTAAGTATCTTCGATCGCATCGACACGAAGGTTTTTAACCTCCGTATCTCCGGATTGAAGAAACATAATAAGAGCAGCTGTTGTACCCCAATTTGTTCCCCTAAGATCCCTTCATCATATCATGTTGATTCCATTACAACAAGATCACATTAGGATTCTAGGTTCCCCTTCCTATATTTAGCATTACTCTTTAAGGAATCACCATTGGGTTCATGGGTTCATGATTTTATTTCCATGCCCTAGTCAATAAATCTTGAGAATTTAAAACCTCACCATTGGATTTGTTTTGGAGGAAATGGCATGGCAAGGTTATTTTGGTTCACCACATTTCAAGATTATCAAATTTGGTTCAAAAGCACAAGGGATTGATTGGAGAAGTTGTCATGCTTGGACAAGGCTTTGTTCCCATTGGTCACAAATGCATATTTCTCGCAATTCTCAAGATATATAAGTGGTTGTGGTTGCTATGAATTCTCATTATCATCCTCAATAAAATTGTCAAAGTTCCTCAAGGCATTTTTCTTGATCTGGGAGCTAGGGTTTTGAAATTCAAAGAAGCATATCTTGCTCATCTTTTGGTATTTTGGAGTTATTCCAAAGACATCATTCTCTTAAAAGGGTTATCAACAAATCACTTCAAAATTTCCAAGGAGTTTTCATGTGGAATAAACTTGATGAAGAAGAAAGATTACAAGTCCTCTAGATGAATCCCCAATTTTCCATGTGTGACTTCAAATGCTCATAACTTGGTCAATATTTATCACCTTGAGCCTATTATTTTTCCAAAATGATCTTGAGGATGTGAGATTTATGCCTTCTTTTATGTGCAAAGTGAGAAAATGGATAGAAGTTGCCTTAAGGATACAAAAGATTAGAGGTGATTTCATGATTGTTTGCCCACTTCAACTATTCACAACTCTCTCAATTTTTGGAGATTTTGAATGGTTCAAGTCCCAAAATATCATTCAAGAGGTCAATTTCATACCATATTTTTGGGTCAAGAGCAAAATCCAAGTGGAAGGCCATGTTTGGATGCAAGACATTATAGGTCACTTTTGAATTTTTTTTTGAAATATATCTAAGTATAGAAAGTCAGCCCTTTTTCTCCAACTTTGACTCAACACAACTCTCAGCTCAAGCATCCATTTTATTCCATTATTTTTTCATTGCAAAGCTAGTAACTTCATATTTCTAAAGCATCAAGAATCATGCCCTAAGACCCCTTGAGCTGAGAATGCCATGATTTTGAATTTGGTAACTTGGAACTGAAGTTTCATCACAAGTCAGATTTTGAAATCTTTGTTTTGGCTTCTAATCACATGTTTTCCACGCATTTTTGCCTCTAAACATGTTTAGTGAACTTCCAGAATGGATTAGCACAAAAAAACGTGCGTTTTGGATGAGTTTTGATCAAATTAGAAGTTACACTTTTCTTGTTTGCAACTTCACATGATTTTCCTCCAAACTTCATCATTTCACACGCTTGGACATTCCATTTGATTCGCTATAAAGAAAGGGTCATTCCCCATTCATTTTATCAAGCTTGGATAACCAGAATCACCCTTCCAAACTTGTACCATAACTCAAAATTCAGCAACTTTGAAATCTATTCTCAAGCCTTTTTCAATCCAATTTTTCCATCAATTCACCTTCCTTGATCTTCCCTGAAGCTAACCATATAATTACATTCAAGAATCGTGCCCTATATTGCTCCATAGAAGACCAGTTTCAGAGCTTTGCAACTCAACTTCAATAGGTAGATTCCTTCATCAATTCTTCAAAACTTTGATATCATTGTGATGCTCTCATTTCCCTGGTTCTAGTTGCAACACTTGCTTTTTACTGGAAACACGTTTTGACCATGAAATTTCAAATGCCTTTTCAAAACTTTCCTTCCAAATTGCTTGAGCTACGATTTATATAAATTTGTCACGAGGGTGTGGTTGTCTTCGTCTTGAAGAGACGAAACGAATGGCATAGGTCTTATCCTCTAACTTTACAGATTGAGGAACCTGGTTTTGGGACTGGCTGGAGGTCGAAGATGACCAACGTGTCATCCTTCAACCAATAAAACAGCGCCATTTAGATTTTTTTGAATCTGATTTACATCTGATTCAGTGCTTTATTCACTAATGACCATGATAAGCACAGCGCGCCAGATCCCTTGGATTTGATTACTAACGCGTTTTGAGTCTCATCCAATGGTCCACATATTTTTGACTTTGATTTTCTTTTCTAATTTTTATATTTAATTGTTTTAAACTTCAAAAAAATCATAGAAAATTCATTTTAAGTCCAAAAAATCTGGAAAAAATTATGAAAAATATTTTTGATTATTCTCTTTCTGATTTTTATTTTTTCACAATTTAATTTTGTGTTTTGGTATTTTTTATAAATTTTAACTTTATTTGAATTGTTTTAAATGTTTAAAAATACTTTTTTGCATTTTTAAACTCTGAAAAAAACTATGGATTGATCCAATGATATTTTCACAAATATTGGTGACCTTATTATATTTTTGTTTCTGACTTTGTTAATTTTTATCATTTTTGATTTATTTTACTCATTTCTTTTAATTTTAAAAAATAGTTTCTGACTTTAAAAAATTACCAAAAAATTTATAAAATCACTTGAGTCCTTTTCTAATTTTTCTATGGTCTTACTTTTTATTTCTTGATGAATTTGAACATAGTTGATATTTTTCTCTTTTATTTCTATTTTAAAACATTTTTTAAAAATCTTTTTTGTATATATTAAATTTAATATTATTTTGTGACTATTTTCTGTCTGATCTTTGATTAAATTTTTTATCATGAACTTTATTAACATCATTGGATCCATGGTGTTGAGTCTAACTCCACAAAAATGGAAGAATGATTTTAATAATAGTTTGATTAAATTTAATCCAAAATTGGTTTATATATTCTCTCCTGCCCCTCTTCATCTCATCCCCTTCTTATTGCACAAAATGTTGTTGGAGCATGATCTCTATATCATGTCTCAAAACAAATGTTGCATAGATTGCTACTGACCGGCTTCAAAATAGGTGCGACTTCTATATAAGTCCACTTACGATTGCTTAACATAGCGCTAAATTTTGTCCCGATTCGAATAAATGATCATTTGTGTCCCAAACTTATGTTTGCAAGCCCAAGTATGTTAATTTGTTCTCTTTGATCCAATAACCTTGAGATTCATTGTGTGGAGGCTTTGGTTCTACCAATCCTCTAATGGATCTACAATACCTTTGGTCAACGCGGATCACTTAAACATCATTGATCATTAAATGCTACTTATGAGGATTCCAAATGGATGATATACTTGACAAAAAGAAAATATAACTTGTTGTGTGGAGGCTTTGGTTCTACCAATCCTCTAATGAATTACAAATTCAAGTTTCAATATGATCATCTAACTAACCACTAATCACTAATAATTTACTTTATCCTGTATTTTTATTATATGCCCCTTTTATTTTTATGCACTATTTACTTTTAGCATTTACATTTCATGCCATTTTCATCTTTGCTCATTTGAGCATTTACTTTCTTGTCATTTTTATTTTGCTCACTTGAGCTTTTCTCTTTTCTTTTCTTAAGATACTTAATAATCAATATGAACCATAAAATCCTTAATGATACTTGGACTATTTGGTTACTATCATTGGCATTATGGAGCATTGGACTTCTTGGACTTAGGATTAGAAACCTTGGCCTATGATTGGAGACCTTGTGACCTTATCTGATTATTTTGTCTGGAGATCTTGAGGTTTACCTCAAGACATTGGGTTGTTTGTTTGTTTTGTGTGCAGGTTATTGTGATTACACTATTTGTTTGTAATATAGAATTCACCCGTATACAGAAGTTACTCTGCCCAATATTTGTGAAGACTTAATACACTTGAAGTTTAGTTCTCTCAAGAGGTCTAATATCTTTGCTTGCTTGGTTTTAATCCAAAGAATGTGAATGCTATCTTGACTCATAATGTAAAGTCTTGGCTTCTTGTTGGTTAGATGGTTCTTATCCCTAGCTTTTACCTTATGCTTTAGGATAGTCTCTTCTTCTCCTCCCATCTTCTTTAATTTCAAAAATCTTCTTCCTCCTTTTGAAAACTCCTCTTGTTTTGAAACTTGAACCACTTTCATAATAAACTTGGACTTAGGTCCATGCATTTTCAAAAACAATTTCATGAATAAACTTCAATCAACTTAATAATATTTTGACATCATTTTTTTTCTAGAAGACTAAAAGTCAATCAATCTCTTTTCAAATCATTTTTCCACTTTGGCTTTCTTATTTTAAAACTTTTCTTAAAATATTAAACTCTTGTCAATCCTTGTAGTGACGCGAACAACTATGCTTCTATAATATATAGTGAAGAGAGAGATTTTCCACTTGGGTGTTGAGTGAGGCATTGTTGATTTTAAAATCCAAGCCATATCATCCACTTTGAGATGATGCAAATTCTCCTTTCTCATGATTGTGAGTAGTAGGTATGTTTTCCACATGGACAATGACGATGATGTTTTATCTCATAAAAATTAACCAACACACTTACATTTCAAATTTTTAAAAAGGAACTACGTGTACCCTGATCCCCTATTTCACGAAAAGTTGGTACGTAGGCACTAAAGGTTCGCAACCGCGGAGGGTGCAAAAACCATAAAAATATATTTCTTTTCTCACCTCCACCCTCCATTTTTTACACAACATTTCATAGTCAAAGTATACAGATTTTACAAAGAGGTTCCTCATAGTACCGTAGATGTTTAGGGTGTTAATAACTTCCCTTTATGTAACCAACCCCCTTACCTTGAATCTTTCCCCCTCTTTTTGGGTTATTCGCTCTTTTCCCATTCCTTTGGAAACAATAAAGTGCGGTGGCGATTTTATTTTGATTTGTACAAGTCTAGTCAATCCCATGGCTTAGTCTTAAACATTTCTACCGCTACACATGGCATCTTAGGGCCAAAAGTATGGTTTGTTTTATATTTAAGTATCTTCAATCACGTCGACACGAAGATTTTTAACCTCCGTATCTCCGGATAGAAGAAACTTAAATAAGGGAAGTTGTTGTACCCCAATTTTTCCCCCTAAGATCCCTTCATCATACCATATTGATTCAATCACAACAAGATCACATTCGGGCTTTTGGTTCTCCTGCCTATCTTTAGCCTTTCTCTTTGAGGAATCACCAAGCACCTTCACTTGTTTTTATTTTGTGATCATGCATGTTTTGTTTGACTTTCCTTTTAATTAATAAAATGCAATGTTGGTTTGTATTACTTGTTAGTAATGTAGGTAAAGGCAATGTTGCTTAGCAAGTTGATCTATGGGTTCATGAGTTTATTTCCATGCCCTAGACAATAAAGCTTGAAAAATTCAAACCTCGCAATTTAAGTTGTTTTGGAAGAAATAGAATGGAAATGTTTATTTAGGTTCACCATATTTCAAAGTTATCAAGATTGATTCAAAAGTACAAGGGGGTGATTGAAGAAGTTGACATGGTTGGACAAGGCCTTGTTCTCATTGGCCACAAGTGCATATTTCTCTCAATTATCAAGATATGGAAGTGGTTTTGGTTGCTATGAGTTATCATTATCATCCTCAACAACTTCTATCTACAAAGCAAAAGTGTTGGTACAAGAAGGTTGTTTAAAATTCTCAAAGTTCCTCAAAGCATTTTCTTGATCTAGGAGCTAGGGTTTTGAACTTCAAAGAAGTATATCTTGCTCATCCTTTGGTATTTTTGAGTGATTCCAAAAACATCCTTCTCTTCAAAGGGTTACTCACAAATCATTTCAAAAGTTTCAATGAGTTTTTGAAACGCCCGTAATTTAATTAATTATTTAATTAAATTATTTTTGTAATATTTGTGAAGTTGTATTATAATTAATTGGATTTATTTTATTAAGTGGAGAAATAATATCAGAGGTATAATATTATTATATGGTGAAATAATATTAGAAGTGTAATATTATTTAATGTGGGCTTATTTTGAAGGAATAGAAGTAATAAGGGGGTGTGTTGGTTTTAAGCCCAATAAGGAGTTAATAGAATAATAGGGTTATTTTATTATTGTTGTTGGAATAGAAAGAAAGAAGCGGTAGAAAGAATAAGGATTGAGAGGAGAACGTGCAATCTGCTAGAGAAAGTGGAAAACGGCAAGAACGAGAATTCAACCCGAAATTGTAGAGCGGCCTTCAATCCAAGGTAAGGGTGGGGTTCTAAATCTATAATTGGGTTTATGATAGATTGATATGTGGGGTTAGAGAGGTTTGTTGTCTTGTACTTGAATTGAAAATACATGATTGTTGTATGATGAAAATTGATGGATTTCAGATGAATATTGATATCATAATGTTGCTTAATTGATGTAGAATTATAAGGTAATTATGGGGGATGAATTGTCATGATTAGATTAAGTTTTAGGGCTTTAAGCGTGAATCCCATAGTGAGATGTAGTGATGAAAACGTAGGATATTGCAGTGATGAAAACGTAGAATATTGCAGTAATGAAAAACGCAAAATTAGACGTGAAGGATATCAGAAGTTGCTGTATTAGAATAATGAATTAAATTGGAGATAGAATTTGTCATACTGTTCTTAGTTAGGTTGACATCAGGCTAAGAATTAAAATAGTAGGATTAATAAAAAGTAGCAGTTCTGATGTTAGAAGTATGTTGTTAGAAGTTGCGTCAGATTAGCAAAAATTAGAATTTCTGATATTAGACGTATGTTAGTTAGAAGTTGCGTGGCTTAGTGAAAAGAAGAAGTTATGATGCTAGAAGTTATGTTGTCAGAAGATTGTGTCATCAGAGGTTGTATAGTCAGAAGTTGTATTGGTCAGAAGTTGTATTAGTCAGAAGTTGTATTGATCAGAAGTTGTATTGATAAGAAGTTGTGTTATTAGAAGTTGTGTTGGTTAGAAGTTAAGTTGGTCAGAAGTTGTTCTGGTCATAAGTTGTGCTGGCCTTTTTCGTTGTTTTCGTACAGAATGTGGAAGTTAGATGCTTAGAAGCTGCTGTTTGAACTATGACAGTAGGATAGTGATGGTAATGACATTAGAGTTACAGAATAGCAGTGGTGACTTACGGTGGACTTAATGTACAACTGAGTTGTTAGTGAGAAGTTAGTAACGATATTGTGTTGATGATTTATAATAAATAAATGATGTTTGATGATTTATAATAAATAAATGTTGTTTAATAAATTATTATGAAGATATGAGATGTTGATGACGAGACGCTGAGATGCATTTGAGATGTTGTTAATTGAGATGAATTTTGAGATGTTGTTAATTGAGATGAATTTTGAGATGTTATTATTATGAGATGTTGTTACTTGGGTGTTGTTATCACATTCATGGTTGTGTCGCATACATTGCACTTTTGAGATGGAACTTATGCTCGTTGAGATGGCCTGTATTGGCGAATTTTGAGATGAAGGCTATGCCTTGTTGATGCCTCTATTAATTGACAAATTTTTGAGATGGGAGTTCTGCTCCAACGGTACCACATGCATTTGCATAGTATTGAGTCACATTATATGATTGAATAAAGAAGTGTATTTTGATGTTGATGAATGCATACATGCATTGTAATTATTGTTGATCATGAGATGAGAAGTGGTGATGTTATTGATCTAATTTAATATATTAATTATCATGCGCTCTATTATATTGTTAGATATCTCAACCCCTTCTGTTTAAACGTTGCCCTTATGTTGGTAACGTGCAGGTAATCGAGAGTGAAGGTTGTATACCTTCAGTAGTTCGAGTCGATGTCATTGCTCTGATATGTAACACTCGGGGGGATGAACATTTGCTGATTTTTGATTGTTGATTTTCAGTTGTTGAACTTTAAATTGATCATTATTAAATTTGAGATGTTTCGAAGTTGCTGTTTTGTTAGAGATGTTATTGAGAATTCCGCTGCGTAGATGTTGAATTATTTGATTAAAGATGTTATGTGGATGGTTCATCCAACGTTTTTAAAAAGTGTTATATATCCACGATGAATGCAATGAATTTGTTAGGAGAATTTGTGACATCCCGATTCGTTTGCATGATTGAATTTTATAACTCTAATTTATTTGTATAATTGCTTGGGGTAGAATTGGGGTGTTACAAAGTTGGTATCAAAGCAAAAGGTTGGTCTGACCTTCTCGTCGAGTCGTAGTTGTCTAACAATCGAGTATTGTTATTTTGAGTTCTAACCGTTGTTTGTGTTGTAGTTATAAGTTGAAATGGCTGGAAGGAATGATGCTGCACTTACTGCTGCCTTAGAAGCAATGGCTCATGCAATGGAAAATCAGTCGAATGCTGATGGGAATACTGGATCTCGTAGCTTGGCGACTTTCCAGAGAGAGAATCCACCTACGTTCAAGGGAAAGTATGATCCTGACGGAGCATTGGAGTGGTTGAAAGAGATTGAGAGAATATTTCGCGTGATGGACTGCATTCCAGCGTAGAAGGTTCGTTATGGTACTCATATGCTAGCAGTCGAGGCTGATGGCTGGTGGATAGAGACTTGTCATAAGTTGGAAGCTTCAGGTGAGAATGTCACTTGGGCCGTGTTCCATAGAGAGTTTTTGAGAAATTACTTTCCTGAAGATGTCTGTGGTAAGAAGGAAATTGAGTTCCTTGAGCTGAAACAGGGAAGTATCTCTGTTGTTGAGTATGTTGCAAAGTTTGCTGAGTTGGCTAAGTTTTATCCGCATTACACTGAGGAAAATGCTGAATTTTTGAAGTGTATTAAGTTTGAGAATGGGTTGCGCCCGGAGATTAAGAAGGCAGTTAGATACCAGAAAATCCGCGTCTTTGCTGATTTGGTTGATGGATGCAGGATTTATGAGGAGGATAATAATGCTCACTATAAGATTATCAGTGAGAAGAGGGGTAAGCACCAACAGAATCGTGGTAAGCCTTATGATGTCCCAGCTGGTAAAGGTAAACAGAAAGTTGCTCATGGTCAGAGGACTAGTGGGGGAGATGCTCCTGCTGGTGTGATTTGCTTTAAGTGTGGGAAACTTGGGCACAAGAGTAATGTGTGCACTGCTAAAGTGAAGAGATGTTATCATTGTGGTAAGAACGGACATGTTGTATCTGAGTGTGAACACAAGAATGTGATTTGTTTCAACTGTAGAGAAGAAGGGCATGTTGGTAGTCAGTGTCTGAAACCAAAGAGGGCTCAGTCAAGTGGTAAAGTGTTTGCTTTGGTTGAGGATCAGAAAACTGCTGAGGACGGACTTATTGAAGGTACATGTTTCATTAATAGTACTCCTTTAACCACTATTATTGATACTGGTGCTACGCATTGTTTTATTACTGCTGATTGTGTTGAAAGATTGGGTATTACGTTGTCTTCTTTGAATGGAGAAATGGTCGTCGATACTCCAGCCAAGGGGTCGGTGACTACTTCTTTTTTGTGTGCTAAGTGTCCATTATCGATCTTCGACATAGACTTTGTTGTTGATTTGGTTTGTTTGCCGTTAAGAGGTTTGGATGTGATTTTGGGTATGAACTGGTTACATCATAACTGTGTTCATATTAACTGTTATGACAAGTCTGTGAAGTTTTCTACTCCTGAAGAAGAGGAAGATGGTATGTTATCTGCTAGACAGTTGAGGAAATTGATGCAAGAAGAAGTGCAAATGTTCTCTTTGATGGCGTCGTTATCTGTAGAGGCTCAAGCTATAATTGAGGAATTGCAGGTGGTGTGTGAATTTCCTGAAGTTTTCCCTGATGAGATTCCTGATGTACCACCGGAGAGGGGAGTTGAATTTGCTATTGATCTTGTACCTGGTACCAGACCTGTGTCTATGGCACCATACAGGATGTCTGTGTATGAATTGTCAGAGTTGAATAAGCAATTGGAAGAGTTACTTAAGAAGAAGTTTGTGAGACCAAGTGTGTCGCCGTGGGGAGCTCCAGTGTTGTTAGTAAAGAAGAAAGATGGAAGTATGAGGCTTTGTGTTGATTATAGACAGCTGAATAAAGTGACGATTAAGAACAAGTATCCACTTCCAAGAATAGATGACTTAATGGACCAATTGGTGGATGCGCATGTGTTTAGTAAGATTGATTTGAGGCCGGGTTACCATCAAATTAAAGTGAAGGATGAAGATATTCAGAAGACGGATTTCAGAACGTTTTATGGACATTACGAGTATTCGTTGATGCCTTTAGGTGTTACTAATGTGCCGGGAGTATTCATGGAATATATGAATCGTATCTTTCATACTTATTTGGATCAGTTCGTAGTGGTGTTCATTGATGATATTTTGATTTACTCTAAGTCAAAAGAAGAGCATGATGAACACTTAAGAGTAATATTGAAAGTTTTGAAAGAGAAGAAGTTGTATGCAAAGTTGTCAAAGTGTGAATTTTGGTTAAAAGAGGTTAGTTTTTTTGGTCATGTGATTTCAGGTAGTGGCATTGCTGTAGATCCATCGAAGGTTGATATTGTGTTGCAATGGGAAACTCTAAAGTCAGCTACTGGGATTAGAAGCTTCTTGGGATTAGCTGGTTATTATAGAAGGTTTATCGAAGGGTTTTCTAAGTTGTCACTTCCGTTGACTAAGTTGACTTGTAAAGGTAGAGCTTTTGTATGGGATGTTCAGTGCGAATAAAGTTTTATAGAATTGAAGAAGAGGTTGACGTCGGCTCCGATTTTGACGTTGCCTAATCCAGGAGAGCCTTTTGTGGTGTATTATGATGCTTCTAAGATGGGTTTAGGAGGTGTGCTTATGCATAATGGTAAGGTAGTTGCTTATGCGTCAAGGCAGTTGAGGACTCATGAGAAGAACTACCCTACACATGATTTAGAGCTTGCTGTAGTTGTTTTTGTGTTGAAGATTTGGAGGCATTATCTTTATGGCTCTAGATTTGAAGTGTTTAGTTATTATAAGAGTTAAAGTATTTATTTGACCAGAAAGAGCTGAATATGAGGCAACGAAGATGGTTAGAATTGTTAAAGGATTATGATTTCAGTTTGAATTATCATCTAGGAAAAGATATTGTGGTAGCTGATGCTTTGAGTCGAAAGACTTTACATATGTCAGCAATGATGATTAAAGCGTTGGAATTGATTGAGCAGTTCAGAGATATGAGCTTAGTTTGCGAGGTTACTCCGCAAAGTGTGATGTTGGATATGTTGAAGATTAATAATGAATTTTTAGATAGTATCAGAGAAGCTCAGAAGTTGGATGTGAAACTGGTAGATTTGCTGGTTGGGATTGATCAGTCTGAGAATAGTGATTTTAAGCTAGATGAGCAAGGTGTGTTGAGATTTCTTAATCGGATTTGTATTCCTGATGATGTTGAGATGAAGAAAGTGATACTTGAAGAGAGTCATAGAAGTAAGTTAAGTATTCATCCAGGAGCTACAAAGATGTATCAAGATTTGAAGGCTTTGTTTTCGTGGCCTGGGATGAAGAGTGATGTGGCTTGGTTCGTGTATGCATGTTTGACTTGTCAGAAGTCGAAAGTTGAACATCAGAAGCCAGCAGGATTGATGCAACCGTTGGAAGCTCCAGAATGGAAATGGGATAGCATTTCAATGGACTTTGTGAAGGGGTTGCCTAATACTTTAAGAGGACATGATTCGATTTGGGTGATTGTTGATAGGCTTACGAAGTCAGCTCATTTTATTCCTATTAACATCAGTTTTTCAGTGTCGAAGTTGGATGAGATTTACACTAGTGTGATTGTGAAGCTGCATGGTGTTCCTTTGTGCATTGTGTCAGATAGAGATCCAAGATTTACTTATGATTTTTGGAAGAATTTTCAAGAAGCGTTGGGTTCTAAGTTGAGGTTGAGTTCAGCGTATCATCCTCAGACAGATGGTCAGACTGAACGAACGATTCAATCGTTGGAAGACTTGTTGAGGGCATGTGTTCTTGAGCAGGGAGGTTCGTGGGATAATTATCTTCCATTGATAGAGTTCACTTATAATAACAGTTATAATTCTAGTATTGGGATGGCACCTTTTGAAGAGTTGTATGGTCGGAGATGTAGAACTCTGTTATGTTGGCATGAATCTGGAGAAAGTGTAGTACTTTGACCTGAACTTGTTCGTGAGACTACTGAGAAGGTGAAGTTGATTCGAGAAAAGATGAATCTTCTCAAAGTAGACAAAAGAGTTATTATGACAAGCGAAGAAAGGATTTAGAATTTCAAGCTGGTGATCATGTGTTTTTGAGAGTTACACCTGTGACTGGTGTTGGGCGAGCGTTGAAGTCTAAGAAGCTCACTTCTTGTTTTATTGGATCGTATCAGATTTCAGAGAGAGTGGGGAATGTTGCTTATAGAGTGGCTTTACCGCCTAATCTTTCGAATTTGCATGATGTGTTATATGTGTCGCAACTTTGGAAGTATATTTCAGATCCATCTCATTTGATTCATATGGACGATGTGCAAGTACAAGATAATCTTACAGTGGAGACGATGCCTGTACAGATCACGGATCCTGAAATGAAGACTCTGAGGGGCAAAGATATTTCCTTGGTTAAAGTGGTGTGGCTAGGAGCTTCCGGAGAGAGCATGACTTGGGAGTTGGAGAGCAAGATGCAAGACTCTTATCCTGAATTGTTTGATTGAGGTAAATTTTCGAGGACGAAAATATTCTAAGTGGGGGAGAGTTGTAACGCCCGTAATTTAATTAATTATTTAATTAAATTATTTTTGGAATATTTGTGAAGTTGTATTATAATTAATTGGATTTATTTTATTAAGTGGAGAAATAATATCAGAGGTATAATATTATTATATGGTGAAATAATATTAGAAGTGTAGTATTATTTAATGTAGGCTTATTTTGAAGGAATAGAAGTAATAAGGGTGTGTGTTGGTTTTAAGCCCAATAAGGAGTTAACAGAATAATAGAGTTATTTTATTATTGTTGTTGGAATAGAAAGAAAGAAGTAGTATAAAGAATAAGGATTGAGAGGAGAACGTGCAAGCTGCTAGAGAAAGTGGAAAATGGCAAGAACGAGAATTCAACCGGAAATTGTAAAGCGACCTTCAATCCAAGGTAAGGGTGGGGTTTTGACTCTATAATTGGGTTTATGATGATTGGTATGTGGGGATAGAGAGGTTTGTTTTCTTGTTCTTGAATTGAAAATACATGATTGTTGTATGATGAGAATTGATGTATTTCATATGAATATTGATATCATGATGTTGTTTAATTGATGTAGAATTATAAGGTAATTATGGGGGATTAATTTTCATGATTAGATTACGTTTTAGGGCTTTAAGCGTGAATCCCATAGTGAGATGCAGTGATGAAAATGTAGGATATTGCAGTGATGAAAACGTAGAATATTGCAGCAATGAAAAAACACAGAATTAGACGTGAAGGATATCAGAAGTTGCTGTATTAGAATAATGAATTAAATTGGAGATAGAATTTGTCATACTGTTCTTAGTTAGGTTGACATCAGGATAAAAATTAAAATAGTAGGATTAATAAAAAGTAACAGTTCTGATGTTAGAAGTATGTTGTTAGAAGTTGCGTCAGATTAGCAAAAAGTAGAAGTTCTGATATTAGACGTATGTTAGTTATAAGTTGTGTGGCTTAGTGAAGTTATGTTGTCAGAAGATTGTGTCATCAGAGGTTGTATAGTCAGAAGTCCTATTGGTCAGAATTTGGGTTAGTCATAAGTTGTATTGGACAGAAGTTGTATTAGACAGAAGTTGTATTGGTCAGAAGTTGTATTGATCAGAAGTTGTATTGGACAAAAGTTGTATTGGTCTGAAGTTGTATTGATCAGAAGTTGTATTGATCTGAAGTTGTGTTATTAGAAGTTGTGTTGGTTAGAAGTTGAGTTGGTCAGAAGTTGTTCTTGTCAGAAGTTGTGTTGGCCTTTACGTTGTTTTCATACAGAATATGGAAGTTAGATGCTTAGAAGCTGTTGTTTGAACTATAACAGTAGGATAGTGACAGTAATGACGTTAGAGTTACAGAATAGCAGTGGTGACTTACTGTGGACTTAATGTACAACTGAGTTGTTAGTGAGAAGTTATTAACAATATTGTGTTGATGATTTATAATAAATAAATAATGTTTGATGATTTATAATAAATAAATGATGTTTGATGACTTATAATAAATAAATTATGTTTAATAAATTATTATGATGATATGAGATGTTGATGACGAGACGCTAAGATGCATTTGAGATGTTGTTAATTGAGATGAATTTTGAGATGTTGTTAATTGAGATGAATTTTGAGATGTTGTTAATTTGAGATGTTGTTACTTGGGTGTTGTTATCACATTCATGGTTGTGACGCATACATTGAATTTTTAGCATCATGAAACGCACGATTTAGCTGAGTTTTGATGCTAAACAAGTCACACTTTATTCATGCTGTAGACTCCCCACGATTTCCCTCCAAACTTCATCATTTCACACGCTTAAGGATCTCATCCCCCCAGATGGGCCATATTTTTTTGGTTTGATATTTTATTTTCTGATTTTTATTTTAATTCATTTAATCTTCAAAAAATCATAGATAATTAATTTTTAGTCCAAAAAATATGAAAAAAATTATGAAAAAAATTTTAGATTTTTCTCTTTCTGATTTTTATTTTTTTACAATTTTATTTTGTGTTTTGATATTTTTTATGAATTTTTACTTTATTTGAATTGTTTTAAATGTTTAAAAATACTTTAATGCATTTTAAAATTCTGGAAAAAATTTGGAATGATCAAATGATATTGTGACAAATATTGGTGACCTCATTTATTTTTTATTTCTGACTTTGTTATGTTTTTTGTCATTTTTGGTTTATTTTACTCATTTCTTTTAATTTTAAAAAATAGTATCTGATTTTAAGAAATTACCAAAATTTTATAAAAATATTTGAGTTCATTTCCGATTTTTCTATGGTATTACTTGATATTTCTTGATTAATTTGAAAATAGTTAATGTTTTTCTCTCTTATTTCTATTTTAAAACATTTTAAACCCTTTTTAATGTATATATTAAATGTAATATTATTTTGTGATTATTTTCTGGTTGATCTTGGGTTAAATTTTTGATCATGAACTTTATTAACATCATTTCATCCATGGTGTTGAGTCTAACTCCATAAAAATGGATGAATGATTTTAATAATAGTTTGATTAAATTTTAATTCAAATGTGGTTTGTATATTCTTTTCCCACCCTTCTTCATCTTATCCCTTTCTTATTACACTAAGTGTTATTGGAGCATGATCACTATATCATGTCTCAAAACAAATGGTGCATAGATTGCTATTGACCGACCTCAAAATAAGTGCGACTTCTACATAAGTCCACTTACGATTGCTTAACATAGCGCTAAATTTTGTCCCGATTTGAATAAATAATCATTCGGGGCTCAAACCTATGTTGGCAAGCCCAAGTATGTTAATTTGATCTTTTTGATCCAATAACCTTGAGGTTCATTGTATAGTTGCTTTGGTTCTACCAATCTTCTGATGGATCTTCATTAATTTTGGTCAACGCGGATCACTTAAACATCATTGATCATTATATGTTACATTGAGGATTCCAAAATGGATGATATACTTGACAAAAACAAAATGCAACTTATTGTGTGGAGGCTTTGGTTCTACCAATACCCTAATGAGTTCCAAATGCAAGTTTCAAGATGTTCATCCAACTAACCACTAATTTCTAATAATTGACTTTATTTTGTGTTTTTATTTTATGCTCTTTTATGTTATACACCATTTACTTTATCATTTACATTTCATGCTATTTTTCATCTTTGCTCACTTGAGCATTTAATTTCTTGTCATTTTTATTTTTCTCACTTGAGATTTTCTTTTCTTTTTGAGACACCTAATAATCAACATGAACCATAAAAACTTTTAATGATACTTGGACTATTTGGTTACTATCCTTGGCATTATGGAGTATTGGACTTCTTGGACTTAGAATTAGAAACCTTGGCCTATGTTGGAGACCTTGTGACCTTAATTTATATTTTGTTTGGAGTTCTTGAGGTTTACCTTAAGACATTGGGTTGTTTGTTTATTTTGTGTGCAGGTTATTTTGATTACATATTTTGTTTGTAATCTGGAATTCACCTGTATACAGCCGTTACTCTGCTCAATTTCTGTGAAGACTTAATACTTTTGAAGTTTGGTTCTCTCAAGAGGTCTAGTATCTTTGGCTTGCTTGGTTTCAATCCAAAGAATGGGAGGTCTATCTTGAATCATAATATCGAGTATTGGCTTCTTGTTGGTTAGATGGTTCTTATCCATATCTTTTACCTTATGCTCTAGGATAGTCGCTTCTTCTCCTTCCATCTTCTTCAATTTCAAAAATATTATTCCTCCTTTTGAAAAATCTTCTTGTTTTTAAACTTGAACTACTTTCATAATAAACTTGGATTTATGTCCATGCATTTTCATAAACTTTTCATAAATAAACTTAAATCAACTTAATAATACTTTGACACCTTTTTTTATGAGAAGAGTAAAAGTCAATCAATCTCATTTCAAACCATTTTTTGCCATTTTGGCTTTTTATTTTAAAACCTTTTCTCAAAAGACTAGACTCTTGTCAATCCTTGTAGTGATGCAAATAACTATACTTCTACAATATGTAGTGAAGGGAGATATGTTCCACTTTGGTGTTGAGTGAGGCATTGTTGATTTTAAAATCAAAGCCATATCCTCCACTTTGAGATGATGCAAATTGTCTTTTCTCATGATTGTGGGTAGTAAGTATGTTTTCCACACGGACAATGATGAGGATGTCTTATCTCATAAAATTAACCAACACACCCGTGTTTTAAAATTTTTAAAAGAGGAACTACATGTACCCTGATCCCCTATTTCATGAAAGGTCGTATGTAGGCACTAAAGGTTCGAAACCGCGGCGGGTGCAAAAATCATTAAAAAAATATATTTCTTTTCTCACCTTCACCCTCTATCTTAAATACAACATTTTATAGCCAAAATATAAAGATTTTTCAAAGAGGTTTCTACGGAGTACCGTAGATGTTTAGGGTGCTAATACCTTCCCTTTGCATAACCAACCCCCTTACCTAGAATCTTTCCCCATTTTTTTTGGGTTATTCGCTCTTTTACCATTTCTTTGGAAACAATAAAGCGCGGTGGCAATTTACATTTTGATCTGTATGAGTCAAGTCAATCTAATGGCTTAGTCTTAAACATTTCTACCTCTACAAGCCCCATCATTGGATGTGAAGGGACAGGCGTGAGTCGTTTGTATAGTCATAGAAGGCAACCTATGAGACGTTTTAGTAATTTTCGTTAGGACTAGATCATTTACCGAAGGCAACATCGAGGGTCATCGAGGGACTACGAACTTTTTATTGAGGGTCTTTGCTAAAACGTCCATATTCGAGGGACATGATTATTTTCCGAGGCAACAAGTGAGGTTACCCTAGAGGTGCATGTGTGTGAATAGTGTGTTTGATTACATGCATTTTTGTCTTTGATTAGGGTGGTCTACTTGTTGATTTTAACTTGCCATACACAACTTAATTACTAACATTTATAAAGCAATAGAAATGCGGAAAATAAATGCCCTACACTATTACAACCATATTGAATAGCAAGAAAATATAAAAAACAAAACAAAATAAAAGAAGGGAAAACAAGTTCTTCGATCCAGGCAGTAAGCACCCTTCGATGGAACCCTTTCTTTCTTCTTTCGATTGGGCCCGGAAGCCAGTGTGAGCATGCACCCTTCGATTCACCCTTTTTCTTCTTCTTTCGATTAGACCTGCAAAGCAGCATGAGTATATATCTTTCGATCACGCATTTTTTTATGCTTCCTTTCGTTTGGGGTTAGATAGCTGCATGGGGTGAAGCCTAAAGCTTCATTCACACATCCTTCTTCCTGTTTTCTTTCATTTGGGATTAAATAGCAGCATGGGTTAAGGCCATTCTAATATTGTTTCATGGCCAGGTTAGTTCTTAAAATATGTTTGATAAACAAAGAAAACAAGCCAAAAGATATGTGTTGTACCCCAAAATTTGGCCTCCCATATTCTTCAAGAATTGCAAAGAGCATGCTTCAAAATCTCCCCAAGGGTTGCATAGTTCAAGGGCCTCCTAACAGTCAAGGATTAGGGTTTTGGTTCTGACAAAGAAGATGAAGTTTTCAAGGGCCCAAACAAGTCCCACATGCCTATAAACATGGTCAAGCATCCTCATGCCAAGTTTCAAGACTTACAGCACAAAATTGCACAGTCAAAAACCCTAATTGCCCTACAGTCAACTGCAGGGGCAAAATGGTCATTTGACAGTCAAAAGTTCAAATTTTTGGTCAACATCTCATTTTGAAGCCATAAACATCATTTTATCAATTCTTGATCATGATTCTCAAAGCATGGCTCAAAAAGTCTCAAGATGCAAAAGTTTCCATATTTGGACAGTTGAAAAAGTCAACTGTAACTTGACCAAGGCATAACTTCCACATGGTTCATCAGAAAAATTCCATCCAAAGCTCATTTTGAAGAGAAAGGCATTTCCTACAACTCCTCTTCACACTTCAAGTCCAAGAAATGCTCTCACAAAAAGTTATCAATTTCAACATTATAGGTCATTTTCAAAAGTCAACAAAAAGGGACTTTAAGTCAAAGGCCATAACTTGAGATTGGTAAATCAAAATGACATGGTACCAAAGGCATTAGTTATAGGACTTCAAGACCTTTCCAAAATGTCCAAGAACATGATCAAAGCTTAAAAATTGAGCAAGATATGCCATGTGGAAGTTGGGAAATTTTTGGGAATTTTGAAAAGTCAACTTTACTTCAAATGCCTCAAAATTGCTAATGGGCCACATTTTCTTCCAAGATTCATCATCCAAAGGCTATGCACGACCATTTGGCCAAAAGGGGATTTATTTCATCATTTTTATTTATTTATTTGAATTTTTAATTACTATTAATTCATTTAAAAAAATAAAATATGACAAAAATACTAAAATAAGGTTTTCAAATCTTTTTGTGCAGAATAAACTCTCATCAAGGCCTAAGGATCTCGTGCATATCAAAAGAGGAAAGAATTGGTGCAAATTGGTATGATTCTTCATGAAGAAAATATTGAAAAAGATTCATAAAAATCAAATCTTGAAAACCATTAAAGACAAAGCTTTGGGCTTGGATTATTGATCAAAATCGTTCCTTATACAAGCATAAACCTAACCCTAAAGCTCAGAACCAGAAAAGCTGCGCTCAAGCCATAAACAAACTTTGTATTTTTTGAAGAAAATTTCAAAACTGTTTTCCTAGTTTCAGCAGGTTTCAAAGCAAAACAACAATTCCATTGCACTCCTGATACATCCAGGAACCTTCCCCAATCGAAATCAGTCCTCTGCACCTCAAGAAACGGTAGAACACAGTTACCCTGTACAGGGATCTTTCCTTAATCGTATTCGAATCTACACGCCATATCCATTCATTTTTATTGTTGTTTTATACTAATGTGTTGATTCTGAAGCTAGTAGTATGATTTAATTGAAGAATGCTTGCATATATGGAGAGTTGCCATGAACGATACCTAGGGTTTCAGAAACCTTGAATTTGGGATTTTGGCATATGGTAAAATTAGACCATGAGACTTGTACCATTAAAATCGTGACGTTCCAAGGAATCCAAAACATCCATCGCGCCTTTTTTATATTTTCTTAATTCCTATTCGCTATTTTTCATATTTCAGATTGTGGGGGTTTAAAACCCCCGCTATTTAGGTTGTTTTTTCAGGTAAAAATGCAAACGAGTGGAGAAGAAGATCATGTGGCATGATATGGTTGGACAGTTTGAATTGGCGCGTTGATTTTTGTTCTACCATCACTAACACCAATTTTCTCTTATATTATCTATTTGTTATTCTATGTACAACACGCGTGAATGGTTCAGTTGGTGGAGGATAGCATTGGTAAACTCTGGGACCTGGGTTCGATTCCCAGGCCCCCTCCTTTCTCCATAATATTTTTCCTTTCATGTTTACGTGTAGCGTTCTCACCAAAAGACCACCATGCACTCCACGCTCCAGCACGCCACTTGTCCCACAACATCCATCCAGTGGCCAGGATTCAAGGTCTATGGTATGCATCAGTCAAACGTGCCACAAATGACCACCAAAAGTCAAAGGGGCCTCCAATAAATGGGCCAAAAATGCTGGATAACACCTCCAAACTGGGGTCAACACCCCCAAGGGTTTGCATTTCTTTCCTTTTTTCTATTTTCTATTATTTGTTTTAATTTAATTATTTCCTTTTAATTCTTTAAATTAATATATTTTCATAAAACATAAAAAACAATAAAAATCAGAAAGTCACAAAATAAAAATATATTTTATTTAAACATTTTTTGTAAATAAATTTAATAATTAATTTAGTTTTTAATTCTAGGTTTAATTTTAAATGTTTTTTTCTTAATAAATTAAAAGATGTAGAATTAGGGTTTTATACTTTTATCCTTTTTTTCTTTTTCACCATATTTAATCATTAATTATTATTATCATAAATAAAATTTACCATGTAAATAATTAATTGAAATTAGGTCAAACTTAAATAGTTTTCTTAATAAATCAAAAACAATTTAGAATTAGGGTTAATTGACTTTTCTTTTTAATTTCATTTAATTTTCTTACTAAAAATCCATAAATACGGAAAAACTCAAAAAATAACTTCCTTTCACATTTAATTTAATTAATTTCGTAATTTTAATTCAATTTCTTTAAAAGGGTTCAACGCCCTCGCATTCTCGATTTTATTTATTCTCGCACTTTATTTTTTATTTCTTCTTTTTGTGAATATAAATGTAATTGCCCAAAAGCCATGTAATAGATCAATTAGGTATTTATTTTCTCGCACTTAAATTTGGCGATGTGGACCCGCGCCTTTGTAATAGCGTAGGAACTTTTAATTCTCGCATCTTTTTAACTGTTAATTAATTTGCATGCAAGAATGAATGTCAAAATAAAAGCAACGCGTAGCTCACCCAATGCATGACAAGACAAATGATAAATGAACATGACACACAAATCACACACCACCCCTAGGGTACGCCTCGCTGTTGCCTTGCCCTCGAAAGGTGATCGTCGAGTAGAGGATGTTTTAGTAAGTCCTCATGTCCATGAACATGGCATGAGGGTAGCTTCTAAGGTGTCTTCCTATTGCTCCGGTGATCACCACGTCCCGAACCCTCGAATTGACCCGAACACCTCCAACGGTGGTGCTACCTACCCCTCAATGGTGGGATGACACTACTTTAAGGACATTTACACAGACGAATTCCTTAGGGTAGGTAGATGACTCTAGATACTTGCTCTAATTTCAAAAACAAATCAGAAATACTTTTCACACCGACACCTTTTCAAAAAGCTTTCGAAAGTAACTTTTCAAACACTCTTGAGGACTGATACAAGAGTCGAACTGAAATTTTCAAAGAAACTTTTTAAAACCCACAGTTGAAAAGCAAACAAACCATTTTGAAAACACAAATGAGCAAGTATCTAAGAGCCCATGGATAACCATGGATAGAAAGGGTGCTAACACCTTCCCTTTCTATAATCTACCTCCCGAACCGAGAGCAATCTCTATAAGGAATTTTTCTGTGCTTTTGTCCTTTCCATTTGGAGAAAATAAAAGACGGTGGCGACTCTTGCTTCCGCGACATTTCACGAACCAGCGTTAAACAGTCAGTTCCAGATCCACCGATCACAGAACTGGCGACTCTGTTGGGGAATTAACTTAAAGTGAGGTGTACCTTAGGATTAGTTCATAACTGTGTTTTCAATTGTATTGATTTGCTTGCTTTAAATTGTGGGACTGTCTTGGGAGTTCTATAGATCCTAACCCGGATCTGGGGATACCTTCTTAGAAAGTAGCAACAAGGCTGTGAGGGAACTGTGCGGGGTATACCAACATGGTTGAAACAGTCTGCTACGTTGATGTGGCACTTTGGTGTGTACGGGTAACCCTTGAGTTCAGTCAAGGAGAGTACGGGGCCTCCGCGTGGTGTCGTGAAGCATCAACAGACCTTAGGAACCTTAATTGAACTATCTTGGCCTCTTTAGGGTAGTGAGATAACTGACTTTGGTGCAGTCCGAGGTTGGTTGATACTCGATACTACACTCAATTGAGGGTTGCTTTCCTGGAATATTTCGGTCGCCAGTTCAGTGGCTAAATCGAAACGATGAACAATGAAAGCAATCCAGTGATATTGGGACCCTTAGAACCCGGTTACTTCTAATAGGACAGGTTGAGCCCACCAACTTCAAGAGGGTAATACCCAGACCCCATGCTGGCCTAAACTCTAAGGGCTTGCCTTGTGTGACTTGTGTGCCTTACATGTTTGCCTTTGTAAATATCTGTAGTGTATTTAATCATAGCATCATGACATCATCCAGCATCATATGCATTGACTAACCATTTCAGGGGTTCGAATCTTCATCTTTGTTCTTGTTTTGTAGGACATGGAAACTGTTCGCAGAAAGACAATTCAAGTCAGTCTTGTAAGGATCCCTCCTCAGCTTAAAGAGCTTATATCCAGGATTCCCGAGAGCTCTTCATTCAGTGAAAGACATGGAAGACTCATCAGCTTGGTCAATACCAACATTGAGGAAGATATGATAAAGGTCCTGTTCCAATTCTTTGACCCTCTGCATCACTGTTTCACTTTTCTGGATTATCAGCTGGTACCTACATTGGAGGAGTTCTCCCGGCTTCTGAAGATCCCTATCCTTGATCAACTACCCTACAACGGTACGGAAAAGGAACCCAAGCTTGAAGAGATTGCTAAAGCCTTACACCTACAATCATCTGACCTCAAGGGACATTGGGAAGTTAGAAGTGGTGTCAAAGGGTTCTTAGCCAGGTTTCTGTTTGAAAAGGCCCATGAATGTTGGAACTCCCTTGACTTACAAGCTTTTGAAGAAGTTGTGGCCCTCCTTGTCTATGGTTTGGTGTTGTTCCCTAACCCAGATCAGCTTATAGATATCAGTGTTGTCCAGATCTTTATGTCCAGGAATCCTATACCTACGTTGCTGGGGGACATCCTTCACTCATGTTACACTCGAACCATGAGAAAAAGAGGTGTCCTTATGTGTTGCACTCCTCTCCTGGGAAGGTGGTTTATTTCGCACCTTCCACAATCAGTTCTGAAGAACGAGCGGGGTTTGAGATGGTCACAACGGCTGATGACTCTTACACATGCAGATATACATTGGTGCCCTCGGTCCAGAGAGGATGTCACTATCATTGATCGTTGCGGGGAGTACCCTAATGTTCCTTTACTTGGAATCAGAGGAGGTATTACTTACAACCCATGCCTGGCTTGGAGACAGTTTGGTTATGCTCGGAGGGATGGCCCACATGAGATGTTAATTCCTGACATAGTTTTTGACTTTGACAACGATGCACAAGGATTTCGCCAGAGATTTATCAGAGCTTGGAGGATGCCAAGTAGGATAGACAGCAAGACACTGGGGCATAGGAACTCCATCCCGTTGGAACCTTATCTCAAGTGGGTACGCGCCCGCTCCCAGAAGTTAATAATGCCTTATCCTCATGTGCTCCCTGTGATCAAAGATCCGGTCTTGGAAGGAGAAGTGTCCTACACTATTCAACATCCTGACATGCCCACATCCTGGGAAGAGATGCAGAAGAGCTGGATCCAGCTTAAGGAAGAACGGAATTCTCTTGAGACCAGTCTACATGCTAGTGAAAAGAAGGTCTTGGAGCTCACCCGCCTATTGCACGAGGAGAGGAATCTCAACACCTACATAGCTCCAAAGAGGATGCGTAGTGTCTTTTGGGATTGATTTGCTTTGTAATATGTGCCCATGAGGCTTTGATGTACTGAACAATTATTTCCTTAATGATAACGTGTGTTCCCTTTTTTGTCAACAACAAATTTGAACTTTCGAACCCTTGAATGCATTGCATAAACACATATCATTCATCATGTGCATAGCAGGTTTTCTTCTTTTCAGGTTGCTTACTGTTCTTCGCTGTTTATTTCAGCATCATGAATCCTGACTCATCATCAACCGAGATGTCTATCAAGGCTCTTCAGGCGCAGAATGCGCAATTTCAGGAACTAATCATGGGCTTGGCTCAGGGCCAAGAAGAGCTGAAGGCTTTGCTCCTGAAGAAGGAGAAGAAGAAGAAGAGAACTGTTCTTTTCAACTCGGGCCGAAGGTTTGGCAACACTCTGCAGAATAAAGAGGCTGGTTCTTCTATAGGCAAGAGCAGTCCCCAAGGGGGAAAAGGTCCTAGTCCAGTAGTCTCTGACAACGAGACTGACTTCAATGAGGAACAGTATCCTCCTGCTGAAGACCGGTATAAGCAGTTGGAAGACAGACTAAATGCTATGGAGATCCAACAAGTGCCTGGGCTGGATTTCGGAGACTTGGGCTTATCTACTGGTGTGATCATTCCTCACAAGTTTAAGGCACCATCTTTCACTAAGTATGACGGGGCGTCTTGTCCCAAGCTACACCTCAGATCGTATGTGCGGAAGATTCAACCGTACTCAGTGGACAAGAATTTATGGATCCACTTCTTCCAGGAGAGTCTTTCAGGGACTCATCTCGAATGGTTCTATCAGCTAGATGGAACCAAAGTTCGTAACTGGGAGGAGTTGGCTACTTCTTTTTACAAGCAGTATCAATATAATGCCGACCTTGCCCCTACACGTACCCAACTCCAGGGTATGTCGCTAGGTTCAAGCGAAGGTTTTAAAGAGTATGCACAGAAGTGGAGAGATCTGGCTGGTAGGGTGCAGCCTCCGTTAACTGACCGGGAGTTGGTAGATATGTTCTTGGGGACCCTATCTGGGCCGTTTTTCAATCATCTTATCGGTAACTCATCTACCGGGTTTACTGATCTCATTCTGACTGGAGAGAGAATAGAGGCTGGAATGAAGTCTGGCAAAATTCAGAAGGGTGCATCTGCAAGTTCTGAGAAGAAGCCCTTTAAGAAGGAGGCCAGTGCTGTATATGGGTCTAGAAGACAAGAGAAACCTGAGCGCCGCCAATCTGTCAACGCGGTGATGATTGCTAAGCCTGCTGCCGCTCCTCGGCAAACCAATCCTCAAAGGGCTGAAAGACCCAGAAGAGAGTTTACCCGTTTGAGTATGACCTTGTCGCAAATCTTGCCGCAGTTGCTATCCACCAATTTGGTGACTGTTAGAGAGGCCCCGAAGGTTGTGAATACTGCCTCTCCGAAATACAATCCAAATGCCCGCTGTGCTTATCACTCCGATAGCCCGGGGCATTCCACTGATGACTGTTGGGCCTTAAGGAACAAGGTGCAGGATCTTATTGATGCCAAAGAGGTACAGTTTGAGGCACCTAAGAAGCCCAATGTGGTAAATGCTCCCATGCCTAACCATGGAGTAAATGCTATCAGGGAGGATGATGAAGTGGATGAAGCTGAGTTCGACAGCTGGATTTACCCGGCAACCGACAGTGAACCTAGCAATTGGATTGCAAAGGACAACCTACTTGTTTCTCTTGTTACTGAGTAATGAATTCTTTTGTTTTGTTATCTGTAATAAACAATTAAAACTCTATGGTCCGGTGTCTTACCCGGGGCACCGTGGCTTCATTTGTGAGGGCATATTAATTGTCATTTCATATATCATGAATAAAAATCTTGGACATTTTCTCGCATTTCAAATCCTATGCTCCTTTTTCTTTCTTTCCTTTCTTTATATATTGCAAAACAGCTGTATTTACACACACTCACTCATACAGGTTTCAATCCACTCTGGATCTCACTGGTAACGACTCTGCTACTGCCAGTTATGACTTCGAAAATCTGATCAACTTAGCCGAAGATGAAGGTGAAGATGATTGCAAAGTGCCTGGCGAGCTTGCAAGACTGTTACTCCAGGAAGAGAGGGCAATTCAACCACATGAAGAGCCAGTAGAAACAATAAATCTGGGTACTGAGACAGACAGGAAGGAGGTAAAGATTGGTGCCAACCTAGAGCTCAGCGTGAAGCAACGGTTAACTCAGATGTTACATGATTATATGGAGATCTTTGCCTGGTCCTACGAAGACATGCCCGGGTTGGATACCGACATTGTGGTCCATCACTTTCCTACCAAGGAAGACTGCCCTCCGGTCAAGCAAAAGGTCCGCCGTATGCGTCCAGAGATGTCTGAGAAGATCAAAGCCGAGGTTATGAAACAGTTTGACGCCGGTTTCCTTGCAGTGACTTCTTACCCTCAGTGGGTTGCTAATGTGGTGCCGGTACTAAAGAAGGATGGTAAGGTCAGAATGTGTGTCGACTACAGGGATCTGAACAGGGCCAGCCCCAAGGATGACTTCCCTCTACCTCACATTGATGTCCTTGTTGACAATACTGCTCAGCATAAGGTGTTCTCTTTCATGAATGGTTTTTCAGGTTACAATCAGATCAAGATGGCACCTGAAGACATGGAAAAGACTACCTTTGTTACTCAGTGGGGCACCTTCTGCTACAAGGTCATGTCTTTTGGACTGAAGAACGCTGGGGCAACCTACCAACGTGCCATGGTTGCTTTATTTCATGACATGATCCATCATGAGATAGAAGTATATGTCGACGACATGATCGCAAGGTCCCAAACTGAGGAAGAACACCTAGATCATCTGTAGAAATTGTTTGACCGACTGAAGTTGTACAAGCTGAGGTTGAACCCGAACAAGTGCACCTTCGGGGTAAGATCTGGGAAATTGCTAGGCTTCGTTGTAAGTGACAAGGGTATTCAAGTGGACCCTGCCAAGGTCAAAGCTATTTAAGAGATGCCAGTGCCCAAGACAGAGAAAGAAGTCAGAGGCTTCCTAGGGCGCCTGAATTACATTGCTCGATTCATCTCGCACCTAACTGCTACCTGTGAGCTAATCTTCAAGCTGCTGAAGAAAGATCAGGTAGTACGTTGGAACGATGAATGCCAGGCCGCTTTTGACAGAATCAAGGAGTATCTCCAAGAACCACCCATCCTTATGCCACCGGTTGAAGGGAGACCTCTAATACTATACCTGACAGTACTTGACAACTCAATGGGGTGTATGCTGGGGCAGCATGACGAGTCTGGCCGAAAAGAGCATGCTATTTATTACCTTAGCAAAAAGTTTACCGACTGTGAGACCCGATACTCACTGCTCGAGAAAACTTGCTGCGCTTTGGTATGGGCTGCTCGCCGGCTGAGACAGTATATGCTGACTCGCACTACCTTGTTGATCTCAAAAATGGATCCGATAAAGTACATATTTGAAAAGCCTGCTCTTTCTGGGAGAATAGCAAGATGGCAAATGATCTTGACAGAATACGACATTCAATACACAACCCAGAAAGCCATCAAAGGAAGTGTATTGGCAGACCATTTGGCACATCAGGCAGTAGACGACTATCAGTCAATGAACTTCGAGTTTCCAGACGAGAGCATCATGATTGTGATTGATTGTGAAGTACCTGGACCGGATGAAGGACCTGAGGAAGGATCCCGATGGTCTATGCACTTTGACGGAGCCTCCAACGCTTTGGGTAACGGCATTGGCGCTGTGATCATATCCCCCCAAGGCACTCATACTCCACTCACTGTCCGACTATGTTTCAACTGCACCAACAACATGGCGGAGTATGAGGCATGCATCATGGGTCTCCAAGCTGCGATCGACTTAAGGATCAAGTTTCTGAGTGTCTTCGGAGATTCCGCTCTCGTGATCAATCAGATCAAAGGGGAGTGGGATACGAAACATCCGAATCTTATTCCTTACAGAGAATGTGTATTGACATTGATCCCCCACTTCACAGAGATAACCTTTGAACATTTCCCAAGAGAGGAGAATCAGCTGGAGGACGCGTTAGCTACAATGTCTTCTATGTTCAAGGTCAAATGGGACAATGAGGCTCCCCGGATCATCATCTGGAAACTGGACGACCCGGCATACTGTTGTGATCTCGAGACTGAGTTGGTGACTGAGAAGCCTTGGTACCATGAGGTGAAGAGATACTTGGAAGCTCAGGAGTACCCTGAAGGTGCATCTGTCAATGATAAGAAGTTTCTGAGAAGATTCGCGGCGAAGTTCTTCCTTAGCAACGACATCCTGTATAAGCGAAACCATGATTCAACCTTACTGCGTTATGTGGATAAAACTGAAGCAGAAAGGATCATGGAAGAACTACATGAAGGTACATTCGGAACACACTCCAGTGGACACACCATGGCAAAGAAAATCCTTCGGGCAGGGTATTTCTGGTCCACTATGGAAGCTGACTGTTACCAACACTCTCGGACATGCCACAAATTCCAGATTTATGCAGACAAGGTGCATGTTCCTCCAGTTCCTCTAAATGCTCTGACTGCGCCTTGGCCGTTTGCAATGTGGGGCATAGACATGATCGGTGAGATTAAACCAACGGCATCCAATGGGCATCGCTTCATTCTGGTGGCGATTGATTACTTCACAAAGTGGGTGGAAGCAGCTTCCTACGCTACGGTAACCAAGACTGTTGTGGCACGGTTCATTCGGCACAATCTGATCTGTCGATACGGGGTCCCTGAAAGAATCATCACAGACAACGGTAATAATCTAAATAACAAGATGATCAATGAGCTCTGCGAGCAGTTCAAGATACAGCACCACAACTCTTCTCCCTACCGGCCGCAGATGAATGGGGTTGTAGAAGCAGCAAATAAGAACATTAAGAAAATCGTGCAGAAGATGACAATGACTTATAAAGATTGGCACGAGATGTTACCGTTTGCTCTACATGGGTACCGTACCTCAACCAGGACATCAACCGGGGCAACTCCTTTCTCCTTGGTCTACGGCATGGAAGCAGTCTTACCGATCGAAGTGCAGATACCCTCTCTCCGGATAATGAAGGATGCAAATCTGAACGAAGATGATTGGATCCAGACACGACTTGATCAGCTAAACCTCATTGATGAAAAGAGACTTGCTGCTATCTGTCATGGTCAGACGTATCAGAAACGGATGATCAGGGCATTTAACAAAAAGGTCAGACCACAAGAATATCAAGTTGGGGATCTGGTAATCAAGCGAATTATCCTTCCTCAGAGTGATCCAAGGGGCAAATGGACCCCTACGTACGAAGGGTCGTTTGTGGTTAAACATGTGTTCTCAGGAGGAGCCATGATTCTAACTACCATGGATGGTGACGACCTTCCTCACCCCGCCAATGCAGACATAGTAAAAAGATACTACGCATGAAAAGACCCGCTAGGTTGACATACCTAGGCAAAAATTAGGGCTTCCCGGCGAACCAAAAGGGTTCGGGCAAAATGAAGGGATGAAATAAAAAAATCTGTACACCCGGCAAGTCGAAAACCTGAAAAGGCGGCTTGGGCAAAAATGGGTATCCCGGTGGACTGAAAACCCGAAAGGGCGGTCCAGGCAAAAGTTAGGGATGAAAGCGTAATACTATGTCTCATTGGATCACTTTGCATCCAGAATCCGGTATCTACATCAAGTTCAGACGGCATCGATCAGTCAACTTCATCTTCAACTAAGGTCATCAAGTGATGAGACGCTCGGAGATATAAAGGCAATAGCAGAGTTGAAACCCAGTGGATCATTCATTTCACAGAGCTGTTTTATTTTCTCTTGTACAAATTTTTATAAACTCTTTTGTTCAGCGGCGTTCTCTTACTAGGACGTCAGCCTCTTGTACATAAACGCCTATTTACAGGCAAATTCAAAAATCAATACAAATACACTTTTCAGCTACAAACTGCCTTTTGTTTTTTCCTTTTTCTGTTTTGTTTTGCGAAGAACGTCCAAGGTTCAATTTGTGATATATGCATTGACAATAATTTGCTAACTCATGAATATTTGCATACGAAACAAAGGATTAATTATAGGTAACAGTAGAAACAGGGGCAATAATGAGTTATCTAAGCGATCTAATTGTTCTGTCCACTAAGGTACCAAGGTAAGTTCGGCTGAAGAACATAACCAGATATCCTAATTCCCCATAGAGTAAGCCAGCAAGTCAGTGCACTCTCCCCAAGCTATATTATCAACCTTAAGGACGTTGGGTATCCTCCGGCAGATCTCAACATTCCCCAGCAATATACATGTATTTCTTAACAAGCATCCCTGCCAGTCTTGGTCTAAAGATTGTTCCCCGGTGGTATATCAAGCATTCAATGGAGCTACTTCCCCAGCATCTCAAAACTTCCCCAGGAGAGTCCAATCCAGTTTCCCCAGGAGAATTGGAAACCATCTCCCCAAGCAGTAAGCTTATCCCCAGTAGATTCTGGAAGCTTATCCTCGCAGAGCATGAACGCGTCTCCCGGCTTTATTCAAAGAGTTATTTCCTCACCAGGATATAACTGGGTTATCCTCAGCCAAAAGCCACGAGAAGATCGTCCTCGACGCAGTCTTATTATTCCCCAGCGAAGTCTATTAACACTTCCAACACAACAACGGTATCCCCAGCGAAGTTACCATCAACATTCCAGCAAAGTACCTCTCTCCCGACATAGTATTGCTCCCCAGCAAGATAGCTAGAGTACTTTTTCTCCCTGCAGAATATTCCATTCGCCAAGTTTATTCCCCAACGGAGTTATCTTCTCCTACCGGCATTCTTGCAACTATCATCCCCAGCGGAAGCAAAGATCTATTCTTCAACATCAGCCCAGGAGTGACTTCCTGGCACCCGTCAAGGATTTATTTTCCTAAGACAAAAAGATACATTCATAAACATCGCACTTCCATACATTATATCATGCATATACGCATCATACCTTACAAATCTCATTTATATTGAGAACATCATTGCTTGATCCATATCATGCACTGCATATGACTGACCTTTACCTTTCAGGAAAGATCCAGTTAAGTTCTCAGCTATATTTCAAGACTTTAGTCTGGTTCAGTTAAATCGACCCTAAGATTTTTCTGTTTCTTATCCAGTCAAAGGCCTTCTCTGGTTCAGTCAGATCGACTCTAAGATCTCCCTGATTCTTATCCAGTTGAAGATTCCAAGACCTAGACCGGTTCAGTTAAATCGAACCTAAGATTTTCCTGTTTCTTATCCAGTCAAAGGCCTTCTCTGGTTCAGTCAGATCGACCCTAAGATCTCCCTGTTTCTTATCCTAGTAGAAGACATCCAAGATTCTCTCAGCGTTCATGTTGAGGTAGTAATCGCCCAGGATTCTCTCAGCGTTCCTGTTGAGGTAGTAATCATCCAAGGATTCTCTCAGCGTTCCTGTTGAGGTAATAATCGCCCAGGATTCTCTCAACGTTACTGTTGAGGTTGAAGTCGCCCAAGATTCTCTCAGCGTTACTGTTGAGGTTGAAGTCGCCCAAGATTCTCTCAGCGTTCCTGTTGAGGTAGTAATCGCCCAGGATTCTCTCAGTGTTCCTGTTGAGGTAGTAATCATCCAAGGATTCTCTCAGCGTTCCTGTTGAGGTAATAATCGCCCAGGATTCTCTCAGTGTTCCTGTTGAGGTAGTAATCATCCAAGGTTCTCTCAGCGTTCCTGTTGAGGTAGTAATCATCCAAGGTTCTCTCACCGTTCCTGTTGAGATAGTAACCACCCCTGGTTCATTCATCACCTTTTAAAGCTCCAGATTCAACTCCTGTAACCAGTCAGGGCGCATCTATACAAAGATTTTGAAGACCAACTCCTGTAACAGGCCAAGTACTCATTTTCTTTTTCAGGTACGCAGGTTCTCGCTAAGGAATCTCTTACGCGACCGACACCCAGATGGCATCTATAAGCCCATCCACCTTCCATCATCTCTTAGCATGGCATCTATAAGCCCATCATTCTATTCATCAATCTCCAAATGGCATCTGTAAGCCCATTCCCCACATCACACTACTATGTGAGCGCAAATTTCTGGGCACTCTAGTGTTCAATCATCTTCCACCTTCGGATTACGAAAGGCACGTCAGCCAATCTGCATCCTCAAGTCTAAGAAGATTGAACAGGGGAAATTGTTGTACCCCAAAATTTTCCCTCCCATATTCTTCAAGAATTGCAAAGAGCATGCTTCAAAATCTCCCCAAGGGTTGCATAGTTCAAGGGCCTCCTAACAGTCAAGGATTAGGGTTTTGGTTCTGACAAAGAAGTTGAAGTTTTCAAGGGCCCAAACAAGTCCCACATTCCTATAAACATGGTCAAGCATCCTCATGCCAAGTTTCAAGACTTACAGCACAAAATTGCACAGTCAAAAACCCTAATTGCCCTACAGTCAACTGCAGGGGCAAAATGGTCATTTGACAGTCAAAAGTTCAAATTTTTGGTCAACATCTCATTTTTAAGCCATAAACATCATTTGATCAATTCTTGATCATGATTCTCAAAGCATGGCTCAAAAAGTCTCAAGATGCAAAAGTTTCCATATTTGGACAGTTGAAAAAGTCAATTGTAACTTGACCAAGGCATAACTTCCACATGGTTCATCAGAAAAATTCCATCCAAAGCTCATTTTGAATAGAAAGGCATTTCCTACAACTCCTCTTCACACTTCAAGTCCAAGAAATGCTCTCACAAAAAGTTATCAATTTCAACATTATAGGTCATTTTCAAAAGTCAACAAAAAGGGACTTTAAGTGAAAGGCCATAACTTGAGATTGGTAAATCAAAATGACATGGGACCAAAGGCATTGGTTAGAGGACTTCAAGACCTTTCCAAAATGTCCAAGAACATGATCAAAGCTTAAAACCTGAGCAAGATATGCCATGTGGAAGTTGGGAAATATTTGGGAATTTTGAAAAGTCAACTTTACTTCAAATGCCTCAAAATTGCTAATGGGCCACATTTTCTTCCAAGATTCATCATCCAAAGGCTATGCACGACCATTTGGCCCAAAGGGGATTTATTTCATCATTTTTATTTATTTATTTGAATTTTTAATTACTATTAATTCATTTAATAAAATAAAATATGACAAAAATACTAAAATAAGGTTTTCAAATCTTTTTGTGCAGAATAAACTCTCATCAAGGCCTAAGGATCTCGTGCATATCAAAAGAGGAAAGAATTGGTGCAAATTGGCATGATTCTTCATGAAGAAAATATTGAAAAAGATTCATAAAAATCAAATCTTGAAAACCATTAAAGACAAAGCTTTGGGCTTGGATTATTGATCAAAATCGTTCCTTATACAAGCATAAACCTAACCCTAAAGCTCAGAACCAGAAAAGCTGCGCTCAAGCCATAAACAAACTTTGTATTTTTTGAAGAAAATTTCAAAACTGTTTTCCTAGTTTCAGCAGGTTTCAAAGCAAAACAACAATTCCATTGCACTCCTGATACATCCAGGAACCTTCCCCAATCGAAATCAGTCCTCTGCACCTCAAGAAACGGTAGAACACAGTTACCCTATACAGGGATTTTTCCTTAATCGTATTCGAATCTACACGCCATATCCATGCATTTTTATTGTTGTTTTATACTAATGTGTTGATTCTGAAGCTAGTAGTATGATTTAATTGAAGAATGCTTGCATATATGGAGAGTTGCCATGAACGATACCTAGGGTTTCAGAAACCTTGAATTGGGGATTTTGGCATATGGTAAAATCAGACCATGAGACTTGTACCATTAAAATCGTGACGTTCCAAGGAATCCAAAACATCCATTGCGCCTTTTTTATATTTGCTTAATTCCTATTCGCTATTTTTCATATTTCAGATTGTGGGGGTTTAAAACCCCCGCTATTTAGGTTGTTTTTTCAGGTAAAAATGCAAACGAGTAGAGAAGAAGATCATGTGGCATGATATGGTTGGACAGTTTGAATTGGCGCGCTGATTTTTGTTCTACCATCACTAACACCAATTTTCTCTTATATTATCTATTTGTTATTCTATGTACAACGCGCGTGAATGGTTCAGTTGGTGGAGGATAGCATTGGTAAACTCTGGGACCTGGGTTCGATTCCCAGGCCCCCTCCTTTCTCCATAATATTTTTCCTTTCATGTTTACATGTAGCGTTCTCACCAAAAGACCACCATGCACTCCACTCTCCAGCACGCCACTTGTCCCACAACATCCATCCAGTGGCCAGGATTCAAGGTCTATGGTATGCATCAGTCAAACGTGCCACACATGACCACCAAAAGTCAAAGGGGCCTCCAATAAATGGGCCAAAAATGCTGGATAACACCTCCAAACTGGGGTCAACACCCCCAAGGGTTTGCATTTCTTTTCTTTTTTCTATTTTCTATTATTTGTTTTAATTTAATTATTTCCTTTTAATTCTTTAAATTAATATATTTTAATAAAACATAAAAAACAATAAAAATCAGAAAGTCACAAAATAAAAATATATTTTATTTAAACATTTTTTGTAAATAAATTTAATAATTAATTTAGTTTTTAATTCTAGGTTTAATTTTAAATGTTTTTTTCTTAATAAATTAAAAGATGTAGAATTAGGGTTTTATACTTTTATCCTTTTTTTCTTTTTCACCATATTTAATCATTAATTATTATTATCATAAATAAAATTTACCATGTAAATAATTAATTGAAATTAGGTCAAACTTAAATAGTTTTCTTAATAAATCAAAAACAATTTAGAATTAGGGTTAATTGACTTTTCTTTTTAATTTCATTTAATTTTCTTACTAAAAATCCATAAATACGGAAAAACTCAAAAAATAACTTCCTTTCACATTTAATTTAATTAATTTCGTAATTTTAATTCAATTTCTTTAAAAGGGTCCAACGCCCTCGCATTCCCGATTTTATTTATTCTCGCACTTTATTTTTTATTTCTTCTTTTTGTGAATATAAATGTAATTGCCCAAAAGCCATGTAATAGATCAATTAGGTATTTATTTTTTCGCACTTTAATTTATTTTCAAATCGGGTCCTGGATTAAATTTGGCGATGTGGACCCGCGCCTTTGTAATAGCGTAGGAACTTTTAATTCTCGCATCTTTTTAACTGTTAATTAATTTGCATGCAAGAATGAATGTCAAAATAAAAGCAACGCGTAGCTCACCCAATGCATGACAATACAAATGATAAATGAACATGACACACAAATCACACACCACCCCTAGGGTACGCCTCGCTGTTGCCTTGCCCTCAAAAGGTGATCGTCGAGTAGAGGACGTTTTAGTAAGTCCTCATGTCCATGAACATGGAATGAGGGTAGCTTCTAAGGTGTCTTCCTATTGCTCCGGTGATCACCACGTCCCGAACCCTCGAATTGATCCGAACACCTCCAACGGTGGTGCTACCTACCTCTCAATGGTGGGATGGCACTACTTTAAGGACATTTACACAAACGAATTCCTTAGGGTAGGTAGATGACTCTAGATACTTGCTCTAATTTCAAAAACAAATCAGAAATACTTTTCACACCGACACCTTTTCAAAAAGCTTTAGAAAGTAACTTTTCAAACACTCTTGAGGACTGATACAAGAGTCGAACTGAAATTTTCAAAGAAACTTTTTAAAACCCACAGTTGAAAAGCAAACAAACCATTTTGAAAACACAAATGAGCAAGTATCTAAGAGCCCATGGATAACCATGGATAGAAAGGGTGCTAACACCTTCCCTTTCTATAATCTACCTCCCGAACCGAGAGCAATCTCTATAAGGAATTTTTCTGTGCTTTTGTCCTTTCCATTTGGAGAAAATAAAAGACGGTGGCGACTCTTGCTTCCGCGAAATTTCGCGAACCAGCGTTAAACAGTCAGTTCCAGATCCACCGATCACAATATGCAATGAAAACAAACAGATAAGGTGGAAACAAATACAAACCAAAGTGTAATGATGATGCTTGAAACGAAAGGAAATGGTTATTCATATGTTATGCTTGAAACAAAAGGTTTAAGGTTAAGAGGGCTTACCTTACTTGAAACTAGAATGTGTGTTTGGACTTAATTTTCTACCCTGGATGTTCTTGGATTCGAAGGGAAGAAACAACTGTTGTGTTTCTAGTGCTGGATTAGAAAGAAGGAACCAAGTGTTGGGTTACTTCTGGATTCGAAAGAGAAAAGAAACAAGTGTTGTGTTTCTAGTGTTGGATTCGAAAGAACAAGAAACAAGTGTGTGGTCTTTTGATTCTAAGTTTGAGAGTGTGTTAAGTGTATGATTATTTTTCATACAACCAAAGTTTATCTAGCTACCAAAAGCCCCCCTTTCATTGAAAATGGTTTCTCTATTTATAGAGAAAAGGTTAGAGATGTTGGAGTGACCAAGTTGGTAAGATAACCAACCATGGGTTTGTTAAAAACGAAAGAATAAATTTTTTTATAGATTTTCATAGTTCCCAAGTTCAAGTACAAGTGGGGGCCTGATGTCTGTTGGGGGTAGGAGATTGGACTCGTGCTTTTAGTACTGCTTGTGCTCAGATAAAATCAGGTTGGGAGCTCAAAAAACTAACTTTGTGATTAAATTAATCTTTATGAAAAAAGGATACGTAGATTTTTGCCATTTCATCCAAAAATGGGATAATTCAATGGATAAAAGTTCAAACCTTTGTGTAATGTATCACAAATTTGTGTAAGCCTTTGATCATGTAAAGATTTGGAAGCAACATAGCCTCACAAGTGAGATTTGGAGGATAAGGCTATAAGATTTGATCAATGTTCTTCAGCTAAGCTTGATCGAAAGATGCAGAATTAGATTCGAAGTATGTTTCTTCAAAGGAAACCCAAACTCCAATCAAAGCTTTGTGAGAAGGTAATCCTTGTCCAATCGAAGCTTGCCTGCAGGAGGTGACTGCTTTGTGACTCCAAGCAAGCATACAAGAGACCATTGCTCAAATGAAGATTTGCATGAAGAGCCAATGTCCAATCGAAAGTTGCATGCAGGAGGTCACTGCTTTGTGACTCTAAGCAAGCATACAAGAGGCCATTGCTCAACTGAAGGTTTGCATGAAGAGCCAATGTCCAATAAAAAGCTGCATGCAGGAGGCTTCTGCTTTGTGAATCAAGGAAAACATGTAAGGGGCCAATGGTGCAATCGAAGTTTGCATGTAGGAGGGCCCTGCTTTGGATCAAAGGAAGCCTTCAGAAGGCCATTGCCTTCTTAAATCGAAGGAAGATTTCAGAGGGTCGTTGCCTTCTTAATCAAAAGAAGCATGTACGAAGCCACTAACTTTTGAATCGAAGGACACCAACAGGAGGCCCTTGTCTTCTGAATCGAAGGAAGCTATTTCAAAAGGAAACGATGCCCAGACGAAGCTAGAATGAAGATGACCATTTGTTTAATCGAAGCTTGTATAAAGCAAGCATGTAAGAGGCCATTGCCTCAATCGAAGCTTGGGAATTTGAAGCAAGTTTGAAGGAGGCCAAATGTCCAATTGAAAGCTGGTGAATCAAACTTGCATCGAAGGAGGCCATTTGCCAGATTTTGAATTTGAACTATTGTCTGTAGTCACTCCTTTCGATCTGCTTTGTACTTATGCAAACATGAGCTTTTTGAAAATCTCAGTGAGATATATCTTGAGAAATTGAGAGGGAAAATTTTGGGGTACAACAGTCATGATAAAAACCTCCAAGGAAATGTGGGAAACCTGGGAAAATATATATGGATTCTCTCCAAGTATCAAGCCAGAGAAGATGAACACACGAGGCGAAGAAGTAGCTAATAAATATTTTCCTAGTACTATAATGTCATAATAAATTTTAGAAATTTTTTTACTAACATTTATCTAGAGCATTAAGAATTAGAATATTTATCCAACTCTTAAAGCTTTAGATAGAAACCTTTATGAACTTCAAGAAAAATCAAGAGAGAAGGAAATCATAGCTGATATAATCAAAAGGTTAAGCTAGAAAATCATCACTCATATCATATCATGATCCAGTCAAATATAGAAATCTCCTATTGAAAGAACAAAATAAAGATAATGAAGGATCTACATACCGTTGACCAAAAAAAGAGAAGTTTTAGGGGAGAAGTATAAAGAATCTTCCAACAAAGAAGATGACACAAACTCAAAGGTACCCTACAAGGAGGTTAAGTGATAAGAGAAAAATACAGATTAATATACATACTGGTTTTGCAGATTAAGCTTTGCTGCTTGAAGTGCTAAAAAGAGAATATTTAAAGAAGTTGTAAAAAGTATAAGTATACATGTTTTCAAAGTCATTGATCCTAAAGATGAACGATGATGACATATGCCAATAGTTATTATCAAAGAAACACCTTTTGATAATTTCTCAATTTAATGATATGTAATGATCAAAAGTATTTTAAAGCTTAGGGGTACTAAAAACATGAACTAGAGGTGTTAAAGAAGCAACAAGGCCCATCAAACGAACCAAAGAACCAAAGAGGCCGATTGAAGAAATTTAATCGATTGATAAAAAGTGTTAATCAATTAAAAGTTATCAAAATTCACAATTTCAAATCAAAACCAAATCAGCCTAACACGCATGGAAAATCAAAATTGAGCATTGATGATGATCGAATCAAAAACTGAAATATTGAGATATTTAAACGATTGGTTAAACAAATTAAAAGATCTAAAATTTGAAAGTTTGATATGATTTTTGGATAGCGCACTCCTCATTCAAATCATGATCCAATTTCAAGCCCAAATCAATCAAAACACACACTATAAATAGTTATTATTTTCTTACCTTCTCTTGCATCTCGCATGTTCTTTCTTATATACACTAATAGGATTATTCTCATAAAGGTTCATCATGAATCATAGTCTCACCGATGAGTTCACAATCAAACAGGAAGAAAAAATATTTTTTAAGCACTTTTCCAACCGACCCTTCATGAGAGTTCATACCTTAGATCCCGAAGATTTTAAAGAATGCAAGTTTATCAAAATCCTAGAAGAACTCAAACTCTTAAATTTCCTTTGCACACCCTGAGGAAGGATTTACACCATGCTAGTGAAATTTTTTTTCTCAAACCTTCATCAAATTTATTGAATTCTCCATAGTGAAATAGAAAAACATCCTATAACCATGTCTGTAGAAGAACTTATAAAAATTCTTGATCTCCCTCATGAAGATCACTTCACCGAGTTAGGAGACAAAGCAATAGGTATAACTACTTCAATGTTGCATCCTCCTTAATGATATAACCTTCCAGACACACTCCTTGTCCACTCACAGCTGGATATATCATCCTGAAAGTAGAATGACTCACTACATAATAATCCATATTCTCTTTCCTAGACAAGGAAACTTTGGTCTCCTAACCTAAGCAGATGTAAAAACCACATGGTTCATCTAAAACAACATGAAATTGAACTGGGATCAACTAATAGTTAACTAATTTTTATACATTAGAACAAAAGATACACCACTACCATATGGAATTTTGGTCACAAAAATACTGGAGAAAACAAGGTTCAACCTTGATATGAAAACAAACTTCAATGAGAAAACCATGAAAATAAAAAAATTTATCCTACCCTCAATGCATTATGAGTTGACGAATGGAAAAATCATAAGAAAGCCAATCACTAACAAAATAAAGAGAAAATCCAGTTGTCAAGACATACCCATAGAAATAATCAAAAGTGATGACTCCTCTCCTCAGATTCTCACAACCAGAGATCTGATGAAAATTTTGTGTGGAAAATTGACATACTAAATGACAAAATTTACTTCATTGCGCACCACTTCACTCTTGACAAATCCAAACATCCTCATCACCTTTTCCATCCAGATGATCCTGATGAAGAATAGTCCATGTTAGTTTTTTTACCAAAAATTCATGCAATTTGTCTTTAAATTCTTGTAATTTTCTTTTTTCACTTTTCCCTTATGTACTTTCCATTTTGTTGCATTTCCTTCACGTACCTTGATTCTAATAATATAAGTATGTTTTTCATTTCCTAACTTATTGTGCTACCTTATTTTCCTAATATATTTTAGTTACAAAAATTAAATAAATAGAACAATTTATACCTAAAACCTTGTTTTGCATAAATACGCTTGTTAGGCACACCTCAAGAAGAAAACTTAATATATCCATGAATATTCAATGCCTAAATATTAGGAAACCGTGTTTAGGATAAATATGTTGTTTCCCACTAAGTGGGATATTTTCCTAATTATGCCATGATATTTTTCCTTTCTTACATATTAACCCATGATTAAAAGTATAGGAAAACTTGTCTCACACACTTTAGACATTTATAGAAAATAAGTTGTCCCTCATGAATCAATATAACTCCTTTCAAAACATGCCATGGTAAAAAAACCTTGTTATGCTTGAAGAAATATATCACATGTATGCTTAAAATTTATTGCCTGTCATATTACACATGCTATAATTAGGAAAACATAATATATGATAAGTTTGCATATTTGCATCTTTTACCCGCCTTTTGATTTTGAAAAAGGGGGAGAAGTATACTCTCAGGAGGAGGGAATATATTTTATTAAACTCAGGGGGAGTTTTGTCACTCTAAAATATATTATTTCTTTTACCACCTCCCTTGAGAGATGTGTTGTCATCACCAAAAAGGGGGGATGTGGAACCTGGTTTTGCTGGATATCTTACAAGAAAACCATCAAACTAAGATGTCATCTTTTGATGGTGACAATTATAAATAACATGACAAATATTCAGCATGATAAAGATGCAACATGATGACAACTGTAAAATGTTAGAACATCTGGCATTCAACATGATAAAGATGCAACCATTAAAAAAGTCAACCAATGTACTTAAGCCATTAAAGATGAAAACCATGGGTTCGATAAAGAATTAACTAATTTTAAGATAAAGGAAAACAAATGGAGTATATCAAAATCCTCTGGAGATCTCAAGCAAGGTCAACACAATGACCACATCATATAAAGGACTTAGAAGAGTTGCCCTAATTTAGTAAGTGAGTGAAACTTTATTAAATCAAAAGTTATTTCTTTATAGATGTATATGGATATATGCACACACATAAAATTTTTATATAAAATATTTTTGAAAAAAATAAAGCTTTGAGAAGTACATAGAAGTTGCATAGAAAAGGATGGAAGCATTCAAAAAAGCCAAAAAATATTTTCGAATGAACCTAATCGATTAGCACATAAGGTCAATCAATTGTATTAGAGCGCCCTTGAGGGACAAGGAAATTTGAACACACTCAGATCATATGCAATAACTATATATCACTTATTTCCTATTTTGGAACTCATAGTCGTTATATTTAAATGAGTTAATAAATTGGATCAATCAATTAGTAAGGACCATATTGGATTTAATGATATTTCCTATTTTGGGATTTCTCAAGCCTATAAATAGAGGTCTTATTCCTTATTTCATAGAATCCAATATTTGTTTTGTGTATTGACACACTCTCTCTCTCTCTATCTATGTTTTTTTCACTTTCTCTCACTAGTTCTTATAGCCAAGTTCTTTTATGAGTGAGATGTTGTTGTAATTCTGGAATGGTAGAAATGTTTAAATTTACCAAGGTATTCATATTATAAATCTTTGTTTGAATACTATCCAATTAGGGATGCTTTATATATGTGTTTCAGAAGCTAAACCCATTAAAAGCTTTGGTTGGGGTTTGTGTGATTTGTTCCTATATTTGTTTAGGTTTAAGATCCACAATATTGATGAAATTCTATTGGATCTTAGTTAGACTTGTTTGTTTATAGGTTGGAGATTATCAATATTGATGAAATTACCATTGGTTCATGGTTAGCCTATTAAAAACCATAGGTTAGAAGATCAACTTGTTAAAATCCTAAGAGGTTATTGGTTATCCCGTTAAACAAATTAAGCTACATTATTTTATGGAACTAGGAGAATAACTGCTACAAATTCCGTGTTTATGGAGAGAACGCCAACCACTTCAATATACCATTGGGAAGGAAGCTTGGCCACTTCAAAATCAAAATTTTAAATTAAGAAGATGCAAATGGTCATAACTTCTATCTTGTAATATCGTGGTTGTAAGACAACCACCACTTCCTTGTATAAGGGGGTTTATGAGCCTTTCCTACTAAAAGATGTCAAGATCAAATCTTGGGGACATAACTAATTCATTTTTGACTGAACCTGTATAAATCTTGGTGTTCTTTCTTCTTCCCCTAAAAATTTTATTTTTTCACTTTATTATTTAATTTCCGCTGCTTTTAGAAAAATGTTTTCAAACTCTAATTTAAAATCTTCAAAAGTTTTCAAAACCATGTTTTTCCAAATCACGGAATTCACCCACCTCCTGTGTGTCAAGTCTCAAATCCAACACATCAAAGATCTTGTTATAAGCTGCTAGAGATTCAAACTAAAACTCTAAGCAAGTTTGGGCATAAACCACATTTTAACCTTCAAATTCAGAAGAAAACCAGAGAGACAACATCACAACAACCAATTCCCAACCAAGTAATTTCCGCACAACAAATAGAAGAAAAAGAAGAAGGAGAGAACGAATAGCAGGACTAAGAAGAAGAGGAAAATTAAACGTACATGTGTCATTTTTTACGTCAGACAAAAGTCAATGAATTTCTTCATTTTTTTCTCACTTTCTTATTACTTGTGTATTCCTCTTGTTTTGCTGAGTAAAAATCACATGCTAGTCATGTGTATTGATGCTTGTACATTATTTAATTTGATTTTTGAGAACTTAGGGTTTTTGATTAAATTCAAAATTAAATGTTGATGGTTGAGTCTCTGAGAATTTGAGTGAGGGATTAATGTAGAGGAGAGAAAATTGAGTGGATTCATATTTTCACTTTTCATATTTGATTGAGTTTTAGGGAATGTGAAATTTGGCCATGGATGAATAAGGAAGCGAGGAAGAAGAAGGCTTGAGATAGAGGTGCTGAACAATACCACATGTGATCTCATGCTCTCTCTCTCTCTCCGTCTATGTCTCTCTCTCTCTCTCTCTCTCTCTCTCTCTCTCTCTCTCTCTCTCTCTCTCTCTCTCTCTCTCTCTCTCTCTCTCTCTCTCTCTCTCTCTCTCTCTCTCTCTCTCTCTCTCTTTCTCTTTTATTTCTATTTCTTTTTTTTTATTTTTTATTTTTCTTATCCAAGTGTCACCATTCCTACCTTTAGATCACATTGACTTTGGGTAATTGATCTAAGGGTCCCTAGCGTGCCACATGACTCTTCTCCGTGCGTCAGCTTTGACTCTCTATTGGGCTAATTTTGCTTTGGGTTCTATTCCCATTTTACTTGCAATCCCATTTTTCAACTCACAGCCTTCATTTCTACTTTATTTTCTATTTTTACTTCTGTTTAAAAATTCAATTAAAAAATCATTTTATTTTTTATTTTAGATAATAAATTAATTAATTAAATTTTATTTTAATTAATTTTGTCAATTAAAACTAATTAACTTGATTAAACAATTAAGTTAATGTTTAATTGATTATTCTTGATAATTTAGCTTAGTTAATCAATTTTATCAGTTGTAATCATTTAATTTTTCTAAATAATTGTCATTTCTTTTTTATTAATTCAATCGACTTAATTAAGCAACTTGACCTCTAAAATCAATTCTTTTTCAAAATAAAAACGCTTGATCCAATGTCGAGCTATTTTTCAATTCAAATTCAATCGAATGCATCATGGTGCTTGATCCAATGTCAAGTATCTTTTCCCCATTCATTCAAATCTTTTCATAATTAGCGTTTGATCCAATACCAAGTCACTTTCAAATCTTTTTCCTAATTAATGTATTGAACGAATGAGTTGGACGTATGTCCTACCTTTTCCTATACTATTCAGATACTAGCTGTATAGCTTGACCTTCGAATAGTCACGGTCCATTTAAATTACAATAATTAAGTGATTTTATTTCAAATCCACAAACGGTAAACGAGCAAGCTACACGTATGTCCTACCTTACTCAGAGTATCTGAATACTAGCTGTATAACTTGACCATTTGATACTCACCCACTATTAAAGAGTCATGACTAAACTTGTCTCACACTTTTTCAATAAACAAATTTAACGGACGAGTTGGATGTATGTCCTACCTTTTCATAAGTATTTGAATACTAGCCGTATAACTTAGATATTTGACACTTGTATCCCTTAAAATTAATTTCAACTCATTCAAAACTTTTGCCTTTTTTCTTTCAAGTTCAGATGATATATGCTTTGTCCATTCCGCAATGATGCAAACAATGTGTTCAGATGAGAATATCAAACTATTTTCGCTCGAATGTGATGATGGAAAAAAATAAGTGCAAGATTAAGTTATCCATTCTTGAAGCAATGAAAATGTTAAATTATGCATGTTTTAGGGAGCAATGTTTTTCGTTTGAATGCGGCTTGAGAATCTTTCTCTAAAATCGACCAACACATAAACAATTGCTACTAGAACTATGTAGCCTTGAGTACTCCATATCACTTGGAGATACGTAGGAGATAGACCCAAAGTCTTGTCAGACACAATAATAAAAAACCTAAAAATCTTTTCTTTCTTTCTTGTTAGATCCATGGTTTTATGATTGGCAGCAATTTTTCTAAAACATGGGTCATGACAGATGTTGAGCAAGATGTCATAGCATCTTGATCAAACTGATACAACAGAGTGTAAAGGTTGCATTGAAGACGTATGTTATGACATGCTGAACCAAAACATCAGTGCAGGCTGTTTTAAATCTTGACATATTTGATTTAATTTTGTGATATTTCTTTTGGATATATCTTAATAATTTTCACAGGTCAAGATGATTTAATCAGGAACAAGTGATCTAATCTCTAACTGTATATACGTTTCTAAAATTGGATGTTGAGACAATTTAGGAAACTTGATGTTTTGTTCCAATATTTAAGGTGATTTTTCTGCATAATTGGTGCAACCCTCAACTGGTAGATCAAGAAATATTGGGGTGAAGATTTAAGTCCCATGGACTACTGAGGTGAATTTAAAGAGAAACCTAGACCTAATGTAATTTAACATTTCACAATTGTAAAATTAGGGGAATTCAAAAGTCTTAGGTGCTGAGAGTCTCTTGTGTTTTTGTAAGTCACCCGTGTATCTTTTGATACAGTGAAGTAGACTGATTGTTACTTAATTGTTTATCAAGTTATTGTTCTTGGTTGAAGCTTTTAAGAAAAATGAAATATTATTCTCACTCATGAGATTTTTGTTGGTGTAAGCCTTATAGGCCAATTCTTGTATCAAATTATTTATTATGCAATTCTTTAATATGTTTTCTTTTCCAAAATAATAAAGTCCCTAGAATAGTTCGTCTGTTTAATGAAATGTTAAGTGTGACTTAATTATGAGTTCTCATTAAACATAAGGACAATATTCTTAAAGTATCTGCAGTCGGGATTTATTGCAAAGTGGGATAACATTAAAGCATTGAGATTACTATGTAGATAGGCGGACGATCACATCTCATGGATCATGGATAAGGAGTTATCAAGTCTTGACATAGGTATAAATGTCAGGAGTAATATTTATACTCGATTGACCCGCTATGAGAATACTACATAGAATGTTTTGCAAAGTGTCATATATTATTATCATGGTGATAATTATGTATACCACCCTTCGACCTGAAACCACTATGGACCCTAGATGTTGAGTTACATACTTTATTGATGATCAAACGTTATACGTAACTGCACGACCATAAAGACAATTGATGGATACTCCACAAAGCATGTTGAGGGACATGAGTGACGTAGATGGAATTTTCCCATCCTGCATAATAGGAGAAATGTCTAAGGGCCCAATATTTAACTAGACAAGGGTGACACGGTCTATGCCTTGTGTTTAATATAGACATAAGGGCAAAAGGTTAATTGTACATACAAGTATTATCACAGAAAGGTTTTGTCAGATCGCATAACATTTTCGTGACTTGGGTAGCAGTGATGTGTTGCTAGATACTACTCATTGTTTATCATGTTAAATTTGTGATTTAATATAGTTTCCAACATCGCGAAAACCTACAGGGTCACCCACATAAGGACAAGTTGATGAGAGAGATTAAATAAGGAACACCATAAGGTACGGTGCACTTAAGAGAATTGTATAACAAAGTAAGGTACGATATGCTTAAGTGGAATACGAAATATGGTAAGGTACCACATTCTTAAGTGATATACAATACATAATAATGTATGATCCATGTAGGCTTAATTGGGATTTTAGCTTGCTGCCTTAATTGGGTTTTTAGCTTGCATCCCACACAAGTGGTTTTATAAATAGAACCTTGTGCTGAAGCATTTTCAATTGATGAAAATTCGGTTTTGAAACCCTAGCCATATTTCTCTCACTGCCTTAGTTAAATTTTTCATTTGTAAGAAGCTAGCACTATGAATGGAACCGATATGTTCGTGTGGACTCGGTAGAGGCTTTGTTCTTCATCAATGCTCGTGATCACAGTATCAAAGGTCTGAATTTCCACAAGAGGTAATAGTTTATATCACTGACCATGCGAATTTGTAAGTATCACTAAAGGAAAATTTTAATTTTCGCTACATTTTAAATCACAATTTTCCTTCACTTTTAATCAAATATTTGAGTATTATTGTTTATTTGATGTGTAATCTTCTAGTTTTGATTTTAGTCTCAAGGTTTATCGTTGTAGGTATCATTGTGGTGATTGGAAGTGAGAGGGAGATCTCATATCTAAATGGTGATTTCTAGGTATAAATTTCACAAGGTAGTGATTAAGCGAGAAGTTGTAAATTGGGACTGTTTAGACTTTGAACTAATACTATCATAGTGAATTTCCTTATTGGCTTGGTAGTCCCCAGAGTAGGTTATGTTGCACCAAACTGGGATAACAATTAATTGTGTTATTTATCATTCTGCAATTTATCCTTCTGCATAATTTACAATTTGATTGTTTTGTCTTTCAGCAGATGTCATAACATATGTCTTGACATTGTGTTCTGATGCTGGAGTATTAGTATTGACATGTATTGCAAGTGCCACAATTTCAATTAGCATCAGAGCAGGCACCATGGTCTGTTTATTGGATGAGCTTTAGGGATAACTTTTCTGGTACTAATGGTCTTTTAGAAGGAAAAACGATAGCATTCTTGATGTGAATGGACACTAGATATTGGAATTTTGTAAGGATTGGTGAATCCTGGTGCTAAGGAGATGGAAGGGAAGAATATAAGTTGGCTATGTGTAACTCTGAAGTCGTTTAAAGACATATTCAATAAAGTTGATAAAGATAGGTTCAAACTGTTTTTCACATGTATTATGGCCAAAGATACTTGGGAAATTTGCAAGTCCACTCATAAAGGCACATCTATATGTTTGGTAGAAATGAGTTTAGAATAAAGGAAGATTAAAAACCACTCACATCTCCTCTCAAGAGACTTGACCTAGTATATGATGAATGGTTATCTATTGCTGGTATGTTCTTGGAAGGATATTCAACCAAGTTCTGAGGAGAGTGGATAGAAGGTCAAGGCCAATGTTAAGAACATTAGTCCCGACTTAAGATAGATCTTTATGATCAAAGAAAAGATGGATCAAAAGTAAATACAAATCAATGTCAAGCATTCACTAAAATGAATGTGAAGGCTTTGGACCTTTTAGAGAAGAATTCCCTACATGTCTCAAGAAACATCTTAAGGGATTTTCTATTTATAAGTCTCATCGGGAAGGTGAATTGCTGATGAAGATTTTTGTGAAAGAAATATATCTTGATGAGTTGGCTGCTTCTTTTAAAGAACCGTGGATTACAAATGAAGAAGTCTATCAACAAGGAGACAAACAGAAGGAAATTATTTCTCAACTACATGCTGATAAGGAAGGATGTTTGTCTGCTATATTTTAATCTACAAGATGAGGTGATGTTATTAACCTCCAAACTTAAAATCATGATCAAATATGTAAGAATTTTAAAAGTTATTTATATATGTTGGTGACATTCTTCAAGGTGGCATGAAGTCTGGAAACCTAAAAGGGAAGGGCTAAGTTAATGATGCCATTAAAAATGTCTTAACATCATGACAGACATCTGAATATTCAACATAAAGGTAGATTCTTGCACTGATGATATTCCTTTTGTGGTAAAGTTGATCATATCAAGTCTCTTTGGTTCAAGATGAATGGTTTTTCTACAGTCCAACCCAACCAAAGGTTGACTATGCAGTGTTCAAAACTAGGAAGATATTGAATCTTAAGGAAATTTGCTATATTGTTATTTCTCTCTGAGAGCTTGAAAGTTTAAAAGTTTGTCAGTGGTTGTTATAGACACGTCACTGGAGTAAATATGTTTCTAATGTACTTTGTGTCTCATCCTATCATTTATGCTACTTTGGTGATAGTGCCAAATTTGTATTTAAGGGTGTTGTAGAACTGAATTGATGATTGTCTCATTGTGAAAAGTATGGCATCTAATATGATTGTCATAAGTCAGTTATGTTTATGTTCTGGAGGTAAATTTCCTTAAGAAAGTATGGTTGAGCACCAATGAAAAGATTGAAAGTGTGATGAAGAAGGTTGTTTTTATGGATCATCCTCATGCTTAATGTCCAAGAAGGACAAAGCTAAAACGTCTCACCAGAAGCTGTAACATCTGATTGTTGACATAGTTATAGAACTTTCTGTTATGAATCTAATAAGGCAAATGCAAGGTGAGAATCTCTGTGGATAGGGGCAACTCTGGGTTGAAATGATCTGGGTAATCTATAGCAAAGAACAATCAGATATTTATAAAGTCTTCAAGGGTATTTATCATCTTCTTCAGGGAAAGATGAGTTCCAAATGAGATGAATGGATATGTCTAAGTTACTTTACCAAGAATAGTTCATATAAAGATGTTAACTTCATAACCAAATTCAATGATTTATTCACTGAGAAAGGGTTTGATGTCCAAGAAGATGTTGGAACATCATCTCAGCAGAATGAATTCAGAAAATGAGGCAGTCTCTTAAAAGCTAGGAGGAACTGAATCAAAGAGCTCTCAAGTCAAGAAAGTTCCCTCTTATGTTCAAAAAGGTTATTCAAAGGAATTCATTATGAAGAGATCATCTTTAATTTCTGAGATGTGATGTCTAATTATGGGTTTTTGTCAAATTAATTGAGACCTTGTCTAATGATTTTTAGAGTAAAGCTTTTGGAACATTATTGATTTAGAGGAACAAGTGTATTAGAGTTTGTGTTTCTTGTAAGAGAACCAATCTTGTCTCTTGGTTCAACAATAAGTCAATTTATCTATCATAGTATTTATCTAAGGCTAAGTTTAATGCTGAAGAAAGTTGTTGCTCTCAATTGAGTTGGTTGCTAAAGAAATACAATGTTCAATAGGATATCATGACTTTGTACTATGGAATGTTTGGTAGTTTAAAGGATGACAGTTTACGTAGCAGGAAAAAGCTTATTAATACTGGTCATCTATTTGTCAAGGTTTTTGCTATATGCAATAGTGTTATCCTAAGCTTGGTATGTCTGAGAAGCTCTAGGAAGTATATTACTAAGACTTGAAGTGCAAGTTAGTTTGAGAATATGAGGGGTGATTTGGGAATATGCACTACTGAAGAGTTCTGGTAGTCTGTGTGTGGATAATTTGCCCATAATATTTTTGTTCCATCTAGTGATGCGTTTAATTTCAAGTCAAACATTGTTCAATGACATAGAGAATGTTATTTCAAATGTTGTAACATTTTTCCATCAGACAAAGATTCGAAAGAAATAAAGTATAAAAAGAGAATGTCTCTCTCCTATGGTAAATAGTGGTCTGGTGATAAGGATAAGTGTACTTCTTTCTAAAACACTCTCATTGGTTGGATTTCGTTACAAACAAGTTAACTCTTATATTTTAAAAATATGTCATTACAAGCAAGGTAATTATCAGTTACTACATCTTTCTCATCACAAACTGCACTTCAACATGAGCAAAACTTCCAAAAATGTTGATTCTAAGAAGGTTCATTTGCTAGAAGGTTAAATCCAATATTGAAACATATGTTGGAACATCTGCTGGGGAATACAAAATAGGGAAGAAGTTTGTAACAAAGATGAGGGCTTTCAATAAAAATCATGTCCAGTTACATGACTATGACTCATATGTTGATAAAGGTTGGGTCAATTTCATTGTCACGGGAGGAAGATTGGATAGGATCTTTTGTTGTTCTTAAAAAAACAAAATATGTGTGTTTGTTTTTGTTATGTTTTTTCAGCTAATTCTGATGTGTTGTGTTTGTATTTTCTTTCTGAGTTTAGTTAGTTTCCTTTGGTAGTGTGTGTTTCTACTTTGTGTTCTTCTTTTATTCTTTTTATTATGTTCCCTTATCTTTTGTTTCAAGTTTGAGTGAGTGGTCAGTTTCTGTTTTTTGTTTCTTTTACTCTATTTTTGTCAACTTTTGGCTAAAAAGGGGTAGTAAAGTTTAGTGTTAGTGTATGTGTGTCGTACCCAAAATTTGCCATACCTGTTACTTTTGTCTAGCTTTGACTTTGCATCCCACTTACATCATTTTCATTAATTCGTTTGCATATCATGCATCTCATGGAATCAGGCCCTTTGGTTTAAAGCATTAGGGTTGTTCCATCCTTATGTTTAATTTTGGTTTGAAGTTTCTTCATCAGGTTAAGGGATGTTTCATTTGGTCCTTGTGCAGTGGATTGTGAAGGGAAGTGTCGAGGTATCATGGATTTCTTTCTCATTAATTTACAAGGTTGTTTCTCACTCAAATTCCTCAGAGCCTAGATTAGGGTTTATTTCCCTATTGTTTGTCAAGAATCTCTAAATCACCAAGTCAAGAGTTTGAAGTTTAAATTGATGAACATGGAATCTGGGCACAAGAAATAAGGTTGGAGATTCATGATAATCAAGGAATATTTTTGTTGCTTAGGTTACAATTTACTTGTGGTTTGGACATCAAGGTTAAGGTTCTTATTGAGAGTGAAAGTTTAGTTTGGACATGATATGAAGATTGAGGATTGAAAGACAAGGCACATGGTTACTTGGAATACAAGTTACAAAGGTCATATGCGATTTCTTGAACTTAAGGTTACAAAGGCAAGATGTTTCATTTAAACCATTCAAGTGGGAATTTCAAATTTTAACCTAGTCCAAGACTTATTCAATTTCCACACAACAAGTGTATCACTCATAAAGATTCAAAGAAATATCATTCATTACATTTTTCAGGGAAATTTACAAAGCAAGTTACCAAACTTGAAATACAAGTTACAAATGTTTGTTTACAAAAAGGAAACAAATGTTTCTTCTTCAAGTCTCTTTGCTTCATCTTCAAGTAAGTCGTCCTCACTTCTCGCCATGACTTGTTTTTTATCTTTCAACCTTGCTTTGGCCTTCCAATCCTCACTGATCATGAAACAAGAAAGAGAAAAAAGTTAGCAAACATCAATAAATTTAAATGAAATTCCAAGCAAGAACTAATTGTTAAAAGAAGACTTTTATTTCATCATTAGGGTTTGTATTCGGAATCATAAATTAAAAGGGGTTTTCAATCATAGGCTATCTTCTCCTATTTTGCAAATCACAAAAAGTTTAGATTTTTGGTTCACAAAAGGAAAAGAAATTGGAATAAATTTTTCATTGCAAAAGCAATGCACCAAATTGTCCAACAACAAGCAAGATTGCAAAAGCAACAACAAGCAGCCTAAAGCAGCTAATAATCAAAACTGCCAAATATACACACAGCAGGCAGCCTAAACAAAACAACAGAACTGCATCCCAAAGCGGCAAAAATGCAGCAAATGCAAAACAAACAGCATGCAACAACTAGAAAAAACAAGCAAAACTGCCAAGATGCCAAGAAAACAAAGGTACAAACAACAGTAGCAACACAACAAAGCTGTAAACAACAGCAGCAAAACATCAACGTAGCAGACTTGCAGCAAACAAAAACAAGCCAAAGCAGCAGCTAAAAGTATACATCAGCAGAATCAACAAATATAAAATAGCAGCAGTTCATAAAAATATCAAGCTACCACATGCCCAAATCCCTATACATCATCATGTTCCAAAAGATGTAAACCCTTCAGAAATTATGTTAAGAAAAGCCGAGTAGCTTTATATCATTGAAAGACGAAGAGGAAAAGAATAGGGTTTAGAAAGATATCACCTAACCAAAACAGTCCAAAAGGACTTGTACAAAGCTCTGCACTAGTTGCTATCTAGCCCTGTTATAAACCACCAAAACCAGTCCAAAAAAACTTGTTAAAACAGTCCAGAACATGTCAAAAGTCAGCCTTTCACATTGCTGTCAAAACTTACCTCATCCCCATCTGCTGTCAACACAAACAAGCCAGGCATATCAATCCAAGTTTTGCACCAAAAATGACTAAAAACAGAACCTGCATCCTAAAGCCCAAAGTCAGAATACTAATAATGTTCAAGACTACACCAATTTCCCCCTAATTTCCACCCTTATCTCACTATAAGAAACAACCCTACAGATACTTAAAATGATCACATTTTGAAAGAGAGAGATTTCACACAAAAATCACATAATACTCTCTTTTCAATATGAAAAACACAGAGCACAAAAAACCTGTCAAAGTCCTCACTAAACTAACAAAACCGTATTGAAAAATCTCACAAAAATATACTAGAAAACAGATGCACTAAGTCATTCATAACAACGTCACCAACTTAACTTCTTCATTCATCTCCAAATCTGCAGAAACGCAGACCAACCATCCACTCAACTCCACTCAAATCCTTCATAATCTACTCTTCAACATTCAAGTTTACAACCTGCATATGCCAAACACCCTACAATTATAATCCTCCTCATACACTGAGGTGTAACCAAAATTGCTTCCCCAAAGAAAACACCAACGTCAGAACCCGCAATTCAAAGAAATAACCAATAATCAACCAACAATTTTGAAGCAAGGGAAGAAAGAGGAAAAGAATGGAGTTTTGAAACCGTACTCGAGAATTTGAAGGCCCCTCGGAGGAACTCCGATCCAGTAATCTTCTTTCGTTTTTTCTCTCTAATTGATTGTTGTTATTGCTACCTCCTTGAATTTGAATTGAGTTTATAATTGTTGTTATCGATTTGTTTAAACCGCGAGGAACATTGTTGTTGTTTCGGCTGAGTTAGAACATTGGAAAAGTTGTTGTTGTTTGTTCACCAAAGAATCACAGAAAGAAGAGAGCAATCAGATGGAATTTTTATCAAGAGCAGAAGTTCGGTTGCCATTATTGTTGTTGTGATTCGGAAGAGAGAAAGAGAACTGAATTGAGCAAGGATAGAGAAAACAGGGGAAACTTTAGAAAATGGGGGAGCTGGATGACAACTAGGGTTTTCAACCCACTTTGCTTCTTAAGAGGTTGCTGGGTCTTGACCTCCTTGACCCGGTCCGGCCCAACACATTTTTTATACATGCATTTTATTTGCTTTTTTTTGTTTTATTTTATAATCTGTTTATATAATTTTGGAGCCTTACAAAAAATTGTTTTTCAGCACATTACGAAAATGCTAGATATACCGCCCCTTTTGCCAGCAGCACCCCTAAGCCCAATTTTGTATTTTTTACTTCTTAATTTTACATCTTTATTTATTTGATACAAAAATAAAAAATGATCTTTATTTTCTTAATCAAGTTATAATATAAAATCATAAAAATAAATATGCTTTTAGAATTAGATTTTTAATTTTCTTTCAATATTTTCTTTACCTAAAAATCACAAAAAATTATATTAGATTATTTTAAATATTAGAATTAAGGTTTAATTTTCTTTTAATTTTCTTTACTTGCTAATAATCAAAATATATTAGAAAAATTTGGAATTAGGTTTTAATATTTATTTTCACAATAAAGTCATAAAAATATTGTAGTACTATTGTTATTTATTTAACTTGATAAAAAACCATAAAAAAACATTTAGAATTTAAGTTTCTTTATTCGTTCAAAACCTTGATATCATACTCCCTTAGGTAGCTCCATGAGGTGATTAAATCATGTTTCGATCGCTTTATGTCGAGGTAGACTTTTAGCTCACCACTGTACATGACAATAATTAGGGTTCTTATAGTCTCCCTCTTAACTTTTTCTTCTTTTGTAATTAAAACTTATCATTGACAAATCAAAAATCCAAAAAAACTTTAATCATTATTTGAACTTATTTACAACTCGCAAAATACTCAACAAATCAAAACTTTCTCTGAAGGGCATGTTATCTTTGTTCTACCGCGATACAGGTCATGCCTATTGCTAGAATGCATGTGTTAACATCGCCCACTAAAAAACACCAACATTTTCTAGAGGAACTACGATATTCTGATTCCTTCACTAGATACGTAGGAAAAGGGCCGCGAAACCCTCAGACGCACTAATAAAAAACCTTGCTTTCCCCTTAAGCAAGTATAGTTATAGATAAACACACCCTTAGAAGCAAACAAACAAAATGGATCTCGTTGAGTACAATGGATGTGAGGGGTGCTAATACCTTACCATCGCATAATCGACTCCCTTACACTTTCTCTTGGTCGTAAGACCATCTTATCCATCCTCTTGTGGTTTTCTCTCATATTTCCGCTTCATTGGGGATAAATAAAGTTCAGTGGCGGCTCTGTGTTTTCCGCCGATGACTTTCAGCTGGTAACTCTGTCGGGTACCTTTCTTTCGCGAGTCTCTCCTAGTTTTGTTTATTTGTCTCTTTGGGTGTTTATTTATTTGTTTTATTTGCTTTACCTCTTTATTTCTTTGCTTTATTGTTTACTTTTGTATATATTACATTATGTTGTTGCTATTCACATATTCTCAATATGATGTTTCTTCTATGATGTTGGGTTGGGTGATTACATTTGATAAGTCCTATACCCAGACTTGGGTTACACTTAAGATTAGGAAGGGAGGTACAATCATGTTAACTTTGAAGGAGTAATCCTGAAGAAGGAGGTATGAAAATCCCCCACTCAGTGGAGGTCCCCTTGAAAGTAGCAATGTTTACTGAGTAATTGGGAAGACATTATTGCTTTCGACCTGGGCACTCGAGAAACTGAGAGTCGTAGAACCATCAACCCATCCTGGCCTTTTTAGGTGTAGTGCGAAGACTATAACTGAGTAATCTGGAAGTAGTTGTCACACGATGCTACACTCGGACGAGTTTTTCCTGCGAATATTACTGATTACCAAGTAATTGGGACGTCGGTAATATCCAAAGAAAGAGAGTAGACTCTGAGATATCCCTAGAACCTTGTTCGGCAGGTGATAAACCCCTAGTACATACCTTATGGGTGGTTACTTTGACTCCATGCCTGTGACGTCGAACTTTTGATCCTGCTACTTTCAGCTTATGCAAAGGACTACATAGTGGTTATCCAGAATATGTGGAGCCGGATCTTCATGCCATAGCATACCATGACATCATTCCATCATGTATATATATCTCATATCTAAGGAATTCCAAAGACAAATATCATTGGTCGAGCTTTTAAAAAATAAAAAATAAAATTTTAAAAGATAGACGAGTCTTTGGATTTCCTCAGAAATGAAGATAAAACATGCATTCATACTATCATGCATTCATTATTCACAATAAAAACTTATTGGGGTCCCTTTTCGAACCGACTTCAGTAAACAACAAATATGACTTTTCCACATCCCTATCGTACAAGAAGCAACCAGCGGAGACTTATGGATCTTTTTGAAGAGAATCAGAATTCTCTACGCCGAGATTAGGACACCATGGGCACTCGCATGGATTAGCTTTTGGAAACCCGTCATGCTGTTATCAAAGGTCAAGAAGAGTTACATCAAAGTGTTTCCAAGCTTGCTACTGCTGCTCCCTCCACTTTTGCTAATGGGAGGAATGATAATGTGAATGTTAAGACCCCTACCAGAGCTCCTCGGAATGATGTTGATGATCATCATGACATCATTGATCTTGATGAACCCCACGTGAATCTTGCCGCCGGAGTTGCTGAAACTGCAAAGATGTACCATGATCTCGAAGAGCGTCTCAAAGCCATGGAGGGTATCAAGACTTTGGGTTTCAATACTGCTGCTATGTGTCTCGTGCCTGGGGTAGTTATTCCTCCCAAATTCAAGGTTCCTGATTTTGACAAATACAAAGGCACCCCCTATCCAGAGACTCATATTTGTTCCTACTGTTGCAAGATGGCAGCCTATGCTGAAAATGAACCGTTACTCATGCACTTCTTCCAAGATAGCTTGACCGGGGCACCGTTGGATAGGTACATGCAACTAGAAAGAACTCATGTCAGTACTTGGGGAGAACTAGCTGACGCCTTTTTGAAAAAATATTATTATAATACTGCCATGGCTCCTAGTCATACTAAACTTCAAGGGATGATACAGAAATCTGAAGAGTCGTTCAAAGAGTACGCTCAAAGGTGGCATGAACTAGATGCAAGGGTCCAACCTCCTCTCTTGGATCGTGAATTGATTGATTTGTTTATGGGTACTCTACGAGGTCAATATCTCTAACACATGCTCAGCAGTACCTCTACTTCTTTCTCTGATATGGTCATTATTGGAGAACATGTTGAAACTTGTATTAAGGCTGGAGCGATCCAAGGTATCCCTAGAAATAACAACAACAATAATGGCATTGGTAGGAAGTTGTTTTCTGGTTTCATCAAGAAGAAAGAGGGTGAGACTAGTGCTGTTACAATCAACCAAGGGAAAGTTCTTGCATATCCTCAAGTTATATTTCCTTATTTCCCAGCACCTGCTACTGTTCCTAATCAATTTATTCCTCAAGTGTATGCTGCTATAACTCCAGCACCCTGGATGGCCCAACAACGGTCTTTCACTCCTCAACCACAGTATCTTCCACAACAATAATTTGCACCACCTCCAACTTATCAACAACAGAATCAGCAACCTCAAGGTCTGAAAGCCCCACATAGACAAAGAGCGCCTGAAAAGAAAATTTGATCCCATTCCTATGTCCTATACTCAACTTCTCCCTCAGTTACTTGTCAATCAGTTGGCTCAACTGCGTGAACTTGGTCCACAACCTAATCCTCTCCCCAGGGGGTATGACATTAATGCTTATTGTGAATTTCATTTGGGAGCCCCAGGCCACACGATTGAGAATTGTAGAGCATTTAAATGTAAAGTTCAAGACCTCCTTGATGCAAAGGCCATAAATTTCAACCCTGTTGGTCCCAATACTCAGGATAATCCCATGCCTCCTCACCAAAAGGCATCGGTCAATGCTATTGAAGAAAGTAGTGAACAGACTCTGACAACCAAGGTTGACGAGATCAAGATGTCATTAGGAACTGTTAGAGAACATTTGTTGGAGCACGAGGTGCTGCAAGAACTCCATGATTTTTGCTTAACTTTTTCCTCTGAATACGAAGAGTGTACTAGTTTGAAGACGACTACCCAACAACTAATGGATGAAGGTGTCCTACAAGTAGAGATGATATTCTGAAAAGAAGAGATTGATGTCTTAGAAATTCCTTATTATCTGAGAAGCATCTCAGCAACACCAGGTACCCCGTTGATAATTCAAGCTCATACTACCCCATTAATGATTCAAGCTCCCGCTACCCCCACAACAACTCAAACTCCAATTCCTCCTTTGTGCAACAACTCAAAGGCGGTTCCGTGGGAGTATAATGTGGTCTACATTCTTGGGAAGAAATATGAGTGTCCTCCAGTGGCTGACAAGAATATTACCAACATTGCATGAACCAGCAACATGACTCGTAGTGGCAGGATCTTTTCTCCCCCGCCACCGCCTTTAAGTAAACTAACAGTGATGCTCTGGCTAAGGCCAGGGGCAAGCAAGTGATTGATAGTCAGCCTGAACCTTCTGTAATACAAGAAGCGGAGAAGCTTTTGAGGATTCTTAAGGGAAGTAATTACAAAGTGGTGGATCAACTCAACCAGACGCCGTCCAAGATCTCTATATTGCCTCTTCTCTTGTGTTCGGAGACCCACCACAATGCTTTACTGAAGATTTTGTGTTCCGCACATGTTACTCAAGACATCTTTGTGGCCCAGTTTGAAGGGACCGTCACCAATATTGTTGTGGGAAATTGTTTGGGTTTCTGTGATGATGAGCTCCCAACTGAAGGCAGAGCCCACAACAAAGCGTTGCACGTTTCCATGAAGTGTTTGGATACGGTTTTATCTCGAGTTACTCAATGTGATGCCTAAGGCTACTCTGTTTAAGCTGAATATAGACATGGTGATGATGGGGCCTTCAACTTTGAGTGTTCGAGCATTTGATGGTTCAAGGAGATCTATGGAGGGAGAATGGACTTGCTTGTTAAGACTGGTCCCCACACTTTCTATCTGTCATTCTATGTTATGGACATTCGTCCATCCTATACTTGCCTTTTGGGTCTCCCATAGATCCATGTAGCAGGAGCCATGTCACCTACTCTTCATGAATGCCTGAAGTTCATTGTAAATGATCAAGTTGTCGTTGTTTGTGGAGAAGAAGATATAATGATTAACAATTTTACAACCTACCGTTATGTGGAAGTGGAAGGTGAAGTACATGAGTTTCCCTTTCAAGCTCCGAAGATTGTTACTATTGACAAGTTCCCCATCGTGAAAGGTAAGAAGTCTGAAGCACCCATGGCTTCTTTGAAGGATGCCAAAGACCTCATAGAAGTTAGGTCTCCTCATGATGGTTGGCGAAAATTGATCGAAGTACCTGAGAAGAAAGATCGTTATGGTCTTGGGTGTCAGCCATCGTCCTCCGCGCATGTTAGTTTGGTTCCCCTCAAAGGAATGCAGGTTCCCCCAATTTCTGAAGTGTTCGTTAGTGTTGGTACAAGCAAAGAAGGACAAGTTCTCTCGATAGATGATGAAGGTGACAATGAAGATGTTTCAAGATTTATCTATCAGATTACGCCAGGGCAAGAGCTCAGCAATTAGACTGCCATGGACATCCCTGAAGTTGTTTTCCTTGATGTGTAATTTTTTGTTTCCATTAGGTCATATGTCTCGCCCAAGGCATAGTGACAGCTTGTAGAAGGGGCCTCTTATGTTTCAATATCTGTTTAAAATTGAATGAAATATCACACTTTCGCATACAATTTTGTTCCCTGTCTTTTCTTTTACTTTTACTTTTTCAAAATAAAAATGGCAAATTCTTTTCTTTTCAAATTCTAAATATTCTCTTTCACTTTCTAAAATAAAACATAAAATCATCAATCATGCAGATCTGTCTCAAACTCCATCAGAAATGATAGTGCTATGGTTCCTTATATCCTTGAGAATTCAGTTGACCATGTTGATAAAGATAGTGGGGGAAGAATGTGAAGTCCTTGAAGAACTATCCAGACTCTTGAGACAGGAAGAGAAGGTCATCCAACCATATCAGGAAGAAACAAAAGTTATCAATCTCAATACTGAAGAGGTAAAGAGAGAAGTCAAGATAGGTGTTGCCTTGAAAAGTGAAGAAAAGAAGGGTTTGATTGAGTTGCTTCGAGAGTATGTTGACATCTTCTCCTGGTCGTATGAAGACATGCCCGGTTTAGATACTGATATAGTGATGCACAAATTTCCACTCAAGCCAGAATGTCCTCCTGTAAAGCAGAATCCGAGAAGGACCATACCTGACATGGCTTTGAAGATCAAAGAAGAAGTTCAAAAACAGCTTGATGTAGGCTTCCTATTTGTGATAAATTATCTGCCTTGGATTGCTAACATTGTGTCTATACCTAAGAATGATGGTAAGGTTAGTACGTGCGTTGACTACCGAGATTTGAATAGAGCAAGCCCGAAGGACGATTCCCCGTTGCCTCATATTCATATATAGGTTGATAATACTGCTCAGTCCTCAATGTTCTCCTTCATAGATGGATTCTCGGGTTACAATCAGATAAATATGGCTCCTGAAGACATGGATAAAAAAATCTTTCACAACTCCTTGGGGTACCTTTTTCTACAGGGTCATGCCTTTTGGTCTCAAAAATGCTGGTGTGACATATCAACGAGCTATGGTGACTCTTTTTCATGACATGATTCATAAAGAGATCGAGGTGTATGTGGATGATATGATCTCAAAATCACAAACCGAGGAAGAAAATTTGGTCCATTTACAGAAGTTGTTTGATCGTCTATGAAAGTTCTGGTTAAGGCTTAATCCCAACAAGTGCACCTTCGAGGTTGGATCAGGCAAGTTACTTGGTTTTATCGTAAGTCAACAAGGAATTGAAGTAGATCCTGACAAGGTAAGAGTAAGACAGGATATGCTGGTACCGAAAACCGAAAAAGAAGTACCAGGTTTTCTTAGAAGGTTGAATTACATAGCCCGACTCATTTCTCATCTTAATGCTACCTGTGAACCCATCTTTAAATTGTTATGCAAGAATTAAGATGTCCATTAGGATGAAAGTTGTCAAGAGGCCTTAGAAAAGATTAAATAGTACCTTCAGAAACCACCAATACTCATACCTCCAGTTCCAGGGAGACCTATTATCATGTATTTAAATGTGCTTGAAGGATCTATGGGTTGTGTGCTCAGCCAACATGATGATACTGGACGAAAAGAACACGCCATCTATTACCTGAGCAAGAAGTTTACTGATGTGAATCAAGTTATTCATTACATGAAATGAATTTTTTCTCTCTTACGTGGGCAGCTCGACGTTTGAGGCAGTACATGTTGATGCATTCTACACTTATGATATCTAAGATGGATCCGATAAAGTACATTTTTGAGAAACTAACACTTACAGGGAGATTGGCTCGGTGGTAAATGCTTTTGTCTGAGTATGAAATCTAGTACATCACACCAAAGGCTATTAAAGGTAGCATTCTTGCTGATCATCTCGCCCACCAGCCATTGGAAGTGTACTAGTCAATGAAGTTCGATTTTCTAGACGAGGATGTTATGAAACTTGATAATAAAGAAGGAGTTGAACCAGGGGAATGATAGACTCTCACGTTCGATGGTGCATCAAATTCCATGGTCTATGGTATTGGGGACTGTTGTACCCCAAAATTTTCCCTCTCATTTCATCAACATTTTCTCACCACAAGACTCTTGGAGCTCAAGATCAAGTTAGGGTTTGCTCTGCTCAAGGCTCCTCCTTGCACTGTTGACCCAAATTAGGGTTTGAGTTTGCACAAGGATATTTTGACCTAAAATGCCCAAGGTGACTTTCATGCTTCATGTTGGACCCATAAGTTTATCCATACCAAGTTTCAAGCCTTGATTCCAATCTTTGCCCAATCAATTGGACAGTTAACCTAGAAATCAACTGTATTGGGGAAAAAGTCAATTGTGGCCAATTGACAGTCAAACCTCATGATTTTTGACCCACATCAACATAATGAACTCATATGAACCATTTGGTCAAGTTTGGATCACAATTCCACAAGAAATTTGATCAGATCACCAAAAGGGCAAAATGGTCATTTTTAGGGTTTTGACTGCACAAAGGAAATTTTTGACTGTTTGACCTAACCAATGGCAAACCAAGTTCACATATGGACTCAAGGACTCAATGGCATTGTCTTGACCCATTCAACAAGTTCAAAAGATCTCAAATGCAGAGGATTGACAGATGAACTTTCCAGTCAACTGATCAAAATTTGACTGTATACTGAAAAGTCAAGCTTTGACTTTTTGGTCAAAATCAAGTGCCAAGATTCATTTTTCATCAAGACATGTCAAATTATGAAACTTTTTCATCAAGAAACCCAAAATTGCAAATTAGGGTTTAGAATGAGAAAATTTCATAACTTAGAATTTTTCTAAGTTATGAAACTTCCTTATTTTTTCCTAACTTTGTCCCATTTTTTCATCAAGATACAATTGGATTCAAACAAAACTCAAAACATGAAATTTGTAGTCCATTGCAAAATATACAACTTTAATTCACAAAGTTTTCTCAAAGGAAACTTGTAGCTCAAGTTATGATTTTTGGAACAAGGGTGCACAACATTTTTAACTTAGAAAAATTTTGACCTATTCTAGGCAGGATTTTTGTCCAACTTCTTGGCCATTTTTCACATTCTTCCACTTGTAGTTTCAATTTCATTACAAAGATGGATTGCAGTACACATTCCAAGCTTTCCAAATTGTCCAAGAACTCATCAAACACCCTTGTGGTTAGGGAGAATCGAATTTGCAAAGTTGGGCAAAATTCACTTTTGATTCTTGACCAAAGCTTGTTCATAACATTGGCATTTTCAAGTCAGCATGGTTTGTGATAGTTTGCAGGCCTCTAAACCTCTTCACACTTAATAATTAAATGCCTAACCTTTGTGTTCAATTATTGTTTTATGCATTTAGTCATTACACAAAGAATTAATCTTTAAATGGAAAAAGTAAATTTGCCATTTTGGAAAAGATGCACTTTATGTCAAATACCATATCCAAGAGGTACAAGCCAGATCTTTGAGGCACAAGTATGTAGACAAATCCCACTGATCAAGAGAGAGTGCTTCAGCATGCTTGAGAGCCTTGTATAGGCCTATAACCCAACTTGAACCTTCTTACTTCAAAAAGAAGAAAGCTTGCCAAAACTAAAAAACTCTGATTCCTGTCAAGATAGCCAAACACAAACCTTGTTCTCATCTTTCATACATCCAAGCAAGCCTAAGGCACGAATCAACCACCCCTCAAACCTCCTCAAACACAAAAACACCCTCTTGCTGCAGAAACAGAGCAAGTTCTGCAACTTGACTCCCACTATCCATTCCACTCGTGCATTTTGGCTAAAACCAGTTCAAACACTTTCTATATTATCCACACAAACTATCCCAAGCATTAAATCCAAGCTATAACATCCTTAACATCGTTTTCCATTTTTGCTTTCAAGCTGTGCAGGTGGACTTCCATAGCACGATACATGCAGTCTCAGAGCAAGCCAAGCATAGGAGAAGCATCCTTGGACTTCAGGCAAGCTGTACCAAAGCTCCAACTCCATTGAAGATACCTCCATTGCTGTACACGACTCAAGCTGAAACAGGTAAAAACATGAACTTCTATCTCTCAATATAGGAAGAGTTAGGCTTAGGTTGGTGAATGAAACATGTTCTCCTAATAGCCCTGAAGCTATCCATATATTTACTTTTCATTTATATTGAGTATGTTGTGAGAATTTTGGCCATGAACATTGAAGAAAAATTAGGTCAGAAATTGGGGATGAAGAAATTCTCCCCCGTTTCTCAGAGTTAGGTCAAGTTTTTTATATGTATGAATTCGTCTCTTGATGCTCTACATTTTGTTAAAACGCACGTTTTGGGTTGTTCAAACATTGCTGGAGGTTGAAGAAGGTTGACTTGGGCTGGGCCTGAGTTGTTCCTGCTTTTTGCACCCCATTTTCAATTTACACCCCCTTGGCCCATTGTGTGATATATTGATCATTTTTTATTTTTTCTTTTTGATTCTGACTTATTATTTTTTGCTCAAACATAAAAAAATATCAAAAATATTTTTCCACCCTTTTTTGCATTTATTTGGCATTTATTTGTTTTATTTAGCATATATATATAAATAAATATAATACTTTTTATTTAAAATACTAAAAAATAATACAAAAATATATATATTTTCAGTCACTATTTTTTATTTACATTTTGAAAACATTTTCTAAAATATACCATTTTTGTAAATAATTAATATTTTATTCTTGTATATATTTAGTATATTTAATATAATATATATAAATACTTGTACATTTTATTAGATATTTAGGACAAAAATATAAAAATAATACATTTTTATTTTTTTTAATATTTGACACTAAAAAATACTTTTTTTACAATATACTTCTTTTTTTATTTTGGTATAAATTAATATATAAGTATTGTATATAATTAATAAATAAATACTATTTATTTGAAAGACTAGGGTTTAGCCCTAAATCATAAAAATATTCAAAATTCAACCTTTTTATTTTGTTTATATCTCACATGAAAAAAATACTTTCTCATACATAAAAAATCCTTTTTGTGCATAATACATTTTGCATATTTATTATTCTTGTTTAAATATTGTACAATTTAATATTTGTATATTCAATATGGATGTAATAGTTTAGATTTAATTTCTTGCTAAATATCCCCCCATTCAAACATTTGTACCCCCATCCCCATAATCATGTTGTAATAATTTAGGACTTTAAATTCCCGCATTTAAAAGCTTTCAAAATTATGCCATGATAGACTTAGGGTTTGTATGCAAATAACAAATAACAAATAGCTTGAATAATACAAAGACAAAAATGCATGAAAATGGACAACACAATACACACTTGCACCCTTAGGGTTACTCCACTTGTTACCTTGAATAATGGGCCATGTTGCATGTTGAGAGTCTTTGGCAAAACAAAACAAATCAAATGATCATAGTCCCTCGATGACGCTTTCTCAAGTTGCCTAAAAATGATCAAGTCCCTTAAAGGAAAAATTTCCAAAGACACTTGGCACTATTGCATTCATGGTCTAAACAATGACCCGCGCCCCTCCCGTTAACATCCTAACACAAGATTGTCCACCAAATACAATGGTGGAACAATACTGTTAAAAGGGTTAAAACATAGGAAAGATCTTTGAGAAATTTAGGGTAGATAGCTCTTGGTTACTTGACCAATCTTGCAAAACAATCCTTGCCATTTTTCAAAACACACATCACAACACAACTTTCAAAACCTTGAAACATCTTTTCAAAAAGACAAACACCTTTTGTAAAACATTCGAGTAAAGAATTGTTACAAGGGTTGCCTAGACAAAGGCATCTTTTTCAAAATATTTTCAAAACCACACACACAAAGCACCATTTCAAACAATTGAAAATGCAAGGCAAGTGATCTAAGCAAGTAACTAAGATCCCATGGATAACCATGGATAGAAAGGGTGCTAATACCTTCCCTTTCTATAATCTACTCCCCGAACCCATGAAAACATCTCAAAGGTTTTTCCCATTCTTTTTAACCTTTCCTTAGGATAAATAAAAAGTCGGTGGCGACTCTTGCTAAACCGAACATTTGTGAACACAAACACAAAACCTCAAGTCAGTTCTCCCACCGTATCACAGAACTGGCGACTCTGCTGGGGAATTGTTCTAAAAGTGGAGTAACCTTAGCGCCTAGATCACCCTTTTGCATGACTAATTATTTGCTTTGATTGCTTTACATTTTGGTTCTCTTGTTTGGGCTTGAAATCCTCCACCCGTATTTGGGGAAACATTCATAGATACCAATACATTGTGGAAACTGTGCGGGGTATACCGACACAGTTGAAGCAATAGCTATATTAGTGCGACATATTTGTGAGTACCGGTAACCCTTGAGTTCAATCAAGGAGAGTACGGGGCCACTGAGTGATGTCACCAAGCACTAATGACCTAGAACCTTACTTGACCATCTTGGCCTTTTATTAGGGGTAGTGAGATGACTGGCTTTGGTGCAGTCTGAAGTTGGTAGATACTCGATACTACACTCAATGAGGGTTGTTTTCTTGGAATATTTTGGTCGCTAGTTAAGTGGCTAAACCAAAACAATGAACATAGAAAACAATTCAATGATATTGAGCTCCTTAGAACCCGGTTACTATTTATAGGACAGGTTTTTAAGCCAACTACACTCAAGAGGGTACTTACCTATGAAACCCCATGCAAGCCTGAAACTAGGGTTTTGTGTGATTTGCTTGTACATATGTTTGTGCATACATCATGAACATCATAAAGCATCATATGCATCCACTAACCATTTCAAGGGTTTGGATCTTCATCTTTGTTCTTGTTTTGTAGGTCATGGAAATTCTTCGCAGGAAAACTATCCAAGTCAACCTTGTGAGAATCCCTCCTCAACTCAAGGAGCTTACATCCAGAATTCCAGAAAGCTCTCTCTTCAGTGAAAGACATGGTAGACTGTTCAGCCTAGTCAACAGCAGCATTGAAGAAGACATGGTAAAAGTGTTGTTCCAGTTCTTTGACCCCCTTCACCATTGTTTCACATTCCCCGACTACCAATTGGTGCCTACTTTGGAGGAATTTTCTCAACTCCTGAGAATTTCTATTCTTAATCAACTACCCTACAACGGTACGGAAAAAGAACCAAAGCCTGAAGATGTTGCTCAAGCACTGCACTTGCAACCATCTGACATCAAGGGGCATTGGGATACTAGAAGTGGTGTCAAGGGCTTCTTGGCAAAATTCTTGTTTGAGAAGGCACAAGAGTGTTGGAATTCCCTGGATCTACAAGCCTTTGAAGAGATTGTGGCACTCCTCATTTATGGGTTGGTCTTGTTCCCAAATCCTGACCAACTTATAGATGTGAATGCTATTAAGATCTTCATATCCAGGAATCCCATACCTACATTACTTGGGGACATCCTCCACTCATTTTACACACGAACAATGAGAAAGAGAGGTGTTCTCATGTGCTGTACTCATCTCCTTGCAAGGTGGTTTATTTCTCACCTTCCACAATCTATTTTGAAGAATGAACAAGGCTTAAGGTGGTCACAACGGTTGATGACCCTCACACATTCTGATGTACATTGGTGTTCTCGGTCCAGAGAAAATGTCATCATCATCGATCGCTGTGGTGAGTTCCCTAATGTTCCATTACTTGGCATTAGAGGAGGCATTACCTATAACCCTTGCATAGCTTTGAGACAATTTAGATATGCACGGAGGGATGGCCCTCATGACATGCTGATTCCTGACCTAGTTTTTGACTTCGACAACGATGCGCAAGGACTTCGCCAAAGATTCATCAGAGCTTGGAGGATGCCTAACAAGGTAGACAGCAAGACGCTGGGGCACAAGAACTCCATCCCTCTTGAGCCTTATCTCATGTGGGTACGAACCCGCGCCCAGAGTCTTATGATGCCTTACCTTCACATTCTCCCTTTGATCAAAGAGCCTGTTAAGGAAGGAGAGGTTCCATACACCATCCTACATCCTGACATGCCAACATCATGGGAGGAAATGCAGAAGAGTTGGATCCAACTCAAGAAAGAAAGGGATACTTTTGAAGCCAGCTTCTACGCCAGTGAGAAGAAGGTTTTGGATCTTACCCGCCGACTTCACGAGGAGGAGACCCTCAACACTTACATCGCACCAAAGAGGATGCGCAACGTCTTTTTACCTTAAGAAGTTTTTGTAATATTTGGCCCATGGGGCATTTATGTACTGACAAAATGTCTTCTTATTAATATGACGTGTGTTCTTTTTGTCTGCAACAATTTTGAATTTCTAAATCCTTGAATGCATTACATGAATAAACATATCATTCATCATATGCATAAACAGGTCTTTACACCAGGGTTCCTTATCTTTCTGCTGTTTATTTCAGTAAGATGGATATTGAGCAGACGGTCAAAGATCTGCAGGGGCAGAACTCGCAGTTTCAACAGCTTCTCATGACCTTAGCAAGAGGTCAGGAGGATCTTAAAGCACTGTTAGGGAACAAAGAGCAAGAAAAAGGAAAAAAGAAGAAGAAAAGAGTTGGGGTAGCTACACTGGGAAGAAGATTTGAGAATGAAGCTAGGAGAGTTCTTGAATTCCCCTCCACATCTGATGAGGGGACCGGTAAAGGAAAAGGGGCTGCATTGCCTTCTGAGTCCGAGGCTGAAGAGGAAGAGGTCGAGGAAGATGAAGACTATTCAGAGCAGCAATACCCGCCAGCAGACGACAAATACAAAAACCTGGAGGATAGACTGGCAGCTATGGAGCTGCAAAGGGTTCCTGGGTTAGATTTTGAAGAATTGGGATTGATTGTTGGGATTGTGATACCTCCAAAGTTTAAGGTGCCAATTTTTTCAAAATATGACGGGCTGTCTTGCCCGAAGATGCACCTGAGGTCATATGTCAGAAGAATTCAACCTCATACATCTGACAGAAATCTTTGGGTACACTTCTTTCAAGACAGCCTGTCCGGTACACAGCTAGACTGGTTTTACCAGCTTGAGAGGTCAGAAGTGCATAACTGGGAAGACTTGGAAGCTGCCTTCTACCGCCAGTATCAATACAACGCCGACTTGGCACCAACCCGTACTCAGCTGCAAAGTATGGGGATGGCCTCAAATGAGGGATTCAAAGAATACGCCCAGAAATGGCGCGACTTGGCCGGAAGAGTGCAGCCACCTCTTTCAGATAGGGAACTAGTTGATATGTTCTTGGGGACCCTATCTGGCCCGTTCTTCAACCATTTGATCGAGAGCTCTTCCGCAGGGTTTACTGATTTGATTCTGACTGGCGAACGGGTAGAAGCTGGTATTAAGAGCGGGAAGATTCAAAGGGATGCCTCTGCATCCACAACTGTTAAAAAGCCATTTCCAGCCAAGAAGGAGGCAATTGTTATATACTCTCAGAAAAGATTGGGAAGAACTGAGCGTCGGCCTACTGTGGGGGATGTGATGATCCAAAATTCATCAAATGATCAGTCTCGTAACAATCAATCCAGATCTAATCAGCAACGGGTAGAACGGCCACAACGGTAGTTCACCCGCATCAACATGACGCCTGCACAAGTTCTTCCCCATTTGTTGAAGCTAAATCTCACCAATATTAGAGAGGCACCAAAGATTGTGAATACCGCTTCCCCACACTGTCATCCCAATGCTAAATGTGCCTATCACTCTGACAGCGTCGGGCATGACACCAACGATTGCTGGGCGCTTAAGAATAAAATTCAAGACTTGATAGATGCTAAAGAGGTTGAGTTCGATGCCCCCGAGAAGCCGAACGTAATATCCGCTCCAATGCCGAAACATGGTCGCAATGTCCATGCTATTGAAGAAGATCTGTATGTTGCTGCTGTTGATGATCTGTTAACTCCATTACTGACAATCAAGTTGAATCTGTTAAAAGCTGGGATTTTCCCAGGATGTAAAGAAGACTGCTACTGTTGTTCCTCCCTACCAATCGACTGTCCATTGCTAAAGATAGGCATCCAAGGCCTAATGGACAGCCAACAAATTCTTTTCGAAAAGATTCCTGCTACTCCAACCCCTATCGAAGATGTTTCAATAATCACCATTTCCACCAATCTTTCCAAGGTCCCTAAAAAGCCTGTTAAGATTACATCCGCTACGAAGATTGTTCCTCTGAAAATAACCATGCCTGGGCCTGTCCCCTACAAATCTGACAAATCGATACCGTGGAATTATGGTGGAGAAATATACTACCACGGTGTTAAACAAGTTGAGATAACTGAAGAGAGCTCTGACGAAGAAACTACCGACAATGGAAACATTGCCAGTACGAGCAAGATTACCCGAAGTGGGAGAATTTTCTCTCCAGAGATTTCCCCCCCAAAGGCAATCTTTGGACCCTCAGCTGCTGCCAAGGTTACTCCTGCACCGATATAACTTTCTGCAAGAACTCCGCTGATTGAAGAAGTTGTTATTCCTGTGGTTGTCCCTCCTACTTCTACTGATAAGGGGAAAGGGATCCAAGATGAGCTCGTCAGGACGAGGGCTCAACCATTGGTCATCCCCGAAACCTCTAAGAAAGAAATGGAGGAGATTCTGAAAATAATAAAGAAAAGTGATTATGACGTTGTAGAGCAACTGGGGAAAACCCCCTCGAAGATCTCCATGCTAGCTTTGCTGCTTTGTTCGGAGGCTCATGCCAAAGCTTTGATAAGGTTTTTGAAGACAACCCATGTGCCCCAAGAAACCTCAGCCGATCAATTCTAAGATTGTGTAGCCAGCCTTACCGCCGAAAATGGCCTGGGTTTCTCTGATGCTGACCTGACTCCGAAGGGAAGAAAGCACAATGACGCATTGCATGTGTCAGTCGAATGCCGAGGAACTACTCTCGCCCATGTCTTGGTCGACACTGGTTCTTCCCTAAATGTGCAGCCTAAGAAGGCTCTCGACCGGTTGGATTGTGAAGGCTTGGAGCTGAAACCAAGTAATATCATTGTCAGGGCCTTTGACGGGTCTAAAAGGATGGTGCATGGGGAGGTCGACATTCCCATCAAGGTAGGTACTGAAGTTTTCCACTCAACCTTCTATGTGATGGACATCCGCCCATCATACTCTTGCTTGCTAGGAAGACCATGGATACATAATGCTGGCGCAGTCACTTCCTCCCTACATCAGATGCTGAAATACCCTGTCAAGGGTAAGATCATAACCGTACACGGTGAAGAGGAGTACATGATCAGTCATCTGAACTCCTTTAGGTATGTGGAAGTGGATGGAGAATTCATCGAGACACCGTTCCAACACTTCGAGGAAGTTGCTCCCGAGGTTGCAGTAGCAAAGGCAGTAGCTGAGGTACCCAAGCAGGTGGCCAGGATGGCATCTCTGAAAGATGCAAAATCTGCAATGAAGGAGGGAAAGAGCTCAACATGGGGACAATTGCCTGACATTCCTCACAAAACAGACAAGTTTGGGTTGGGATTTACCACTGCGGGGCAAAAAGCTATGCGTCGCTCAAAAATTGAAAGAGCACCCATCAAGATTTCTCCTCCTGGAATCAATGCTTTAGAAGACGAAGACGAAGAGGGTAACGTTGATGATTGGATCTTCCCAACCATTGAAGGGGGACTGCACAACTGGGAGGCGAAAGACTTCGTCCCCATTACTTTCATTAATCAGTAATTTATCTTTCGAACATTTCCTATTGGTCTGTAATAATTACTTTTAAACAATTTGCACACTATTTTTCACCTCATGCCTTGCCCGGGGCATGTAGGTCCATTTGTAAGGGTTTTGATTCTCTTCATATCCATATGCCATGTTTAATGATTCATTGGACGTTTTTCATTTATAAACTGCTGTGTTCATTTTCTTTCCTTTTGCATTTTTGTTTGTTTAAGGATGGCTATCCCTTACACACACCCAAACTCACAAATACAGGTACCCATCCACTCTGGATTCTATGGGTGACTATTCTGTTATATCCTTCAATAACTCTGAAGATTTGGTCAACCAGGCTGGATACGAAGATGATGAAGATTGTGAAGTACCAGGGGAGCTAGCCAGAATTCTACAACAAGAAGAGAGGGCCATCTTGCCTCATGAAGAGTTGTTGGAAACTGTCAACTTAGGAACAGAGGAAGACCAGAAGGAGGTACAAGTGGGTGCCAATCTGGAACCAGGTGTCAAGGAGCGCTTAATACAGCTGTTGAATGAATACGTTGAAATCTTCGCCTGATTTTATGAGGACATGCCGGGTTTAGACACAGATATCGTGGTTCACCGTCTCCCTACAAAAGAGGATTGTCCATCGGTCAAGCAAAAAGTCCGCTGAATGAGGCCCGACATGTCTGAGAAGATTAAAGCTGAAGTAATGAAGCAATTCAACATTGGCTTTCTGGCTGTTACATCCTATCCACAATGGGTTGCTAACATTGTGCCAGTACCTAAAAAAGATGGCAAGGTCAGAATGTGTGTGGACTACCGGGATTTGAACAGGGCCAGCCCTAAAGATGATTTTCCGCTACCACATATCGACATCTTGATTGACAACACGACTCAGCACAAGGTTTTTTCCTTCATGGATGGATTCTCGGGCTACAACCAGATCAAAATGGCCCCCGAGGACATGGAGAAAACAACCTTTGTTACACAGTGGGGTACCTTCTGCTACAAGGTGATGTCGTTCGGACTGAAGAATGCAGGGGCAACTTATCAGCGCGCCATGGTAGCTTTGTTTCATGATATGATACATCATGAGATCGAAGTTTACGTAGACGACATGATAGCTCGATCACAAACTGAGGAGGAACACCTTGAACATTTGCAAAAGTTGTTTGCCAGGTTGAAGGAATACAAACTCAGGCTAAACCCAAGTAAGTGCACTTTTTGAGTTAGGTCCGGTAAACTTCTAGGATTTATTGTCAGCAACAAAGGCATTGAGGTCGATCCAGCAAAAGTAAAAGCTATACAAGAAATGCCTGCTCCCCGTACTGAAAAGGAGGTTAGAGGGTTCTTGGGGCGCTTGAACTATGTTGCCAGATTCATCTCTCATCTGACGTCTACCTGTGAGCCAATTTTCAAACTATTAAAGAAAGATCAGGTAGTCGAATGTAACGACGATTGCCAAGCTGCTTTTGATAAGATCAAGGAGTATTTGCTAGAACCTCCTATTCTGATGCCACCCGTTGAAGGAAGGCCGCTGATCATGTATCTGACTGTTTTGGAAAACTCAATGGGGTGCGTACTGGGGCAACATGACGAGTCTGGTCGAAAAGAGCATGCCATTTATTACCTTAGCAAAAAGTTTACCGACTGTGAGACTCGCTACTCACTGTTCGAGAAAACTTGTTGCGCTTTGGTATGGGCTGCTCGCCGACTAAGGCAGTATATGTTGACTCATACCACCTTGCTAATTTCCAAAATGGATCCTATCAAGTATATCTTCGAGAAGCCTGCTTTATCTGGAAGAATCGCTAGATGGCAGATGATCCTGACTGAATATGACATCCAGTATACTACCCAAAAAGCTATAAAAGGGAGTGTACTAGCTGACCATCTAGCTCATCAAGCTATCGAAGATTATCAATCCATGAGATTCGACTTCCCAGACGAGGACATCATGACTTTGGATAACATTGAAGGTAACGGACCGTATGACGGACCTGAAAATGGATCCCGATGGACCCTGTACTTTGATGGTGCTTCAAATGCACTTGGAAACGGTATCGGGGCGGTACTCATTTCCCCGGAAGGTTGCCACACACCTTTTACGGCCCGACTTTGCTTCAGCTGTACCAACAACATGGCCGAATACGAAGCTTGCATCTTTGGTCTCAAGGCTGCTATAGAGTTGGGGATCAAATCTTTGATCGTATTTGGGGACTCGGCTTTGGTTATCAGTCAAATCAAAGGAGAGTGGGATACCAAACATCCTAATCTTATCCCATACAAAGAACATGTCCTGACATTGTTGCCTCATTTCGAGTAAATCACCTTTGAGCATTTCCCGCGAGAAGAGAATCAACTAGTAGATGCTCTGGCTACAATGTCTTCCATGTTCAAACTCAACTGGGATAACGAGGCTCCCCAAATCACCATCGAGCGAATGGATGAACCTGTGCATTGTCATGAGATTAATACCGAAGAAGTAGTGGAACAGCCTTAGTTTCACGAAATCAAAAGGTATCTCTAGACTAGAGAATATACCGAAGGAGCTTCCGTAAATGACAAAAAGTTCCTAAGGAAATTTGCTGCCAAGTTCTTCCTGAGCAACAGCATCCTCTATAAACGCAGACATGATTGTGTTTTACTTTGTTGTGTAGACAAAGCTGAAGCAGAGTTGATCATGATTGAGATACACAGCGGTACATTTGGCACCCACTTGAGTGGACATACGATGGCTAAGAAGATTCTAAGGGCAGGCTATTACTGGTCTACCATGGAAGCTGATTGCCATCAACATTCCCGTACTTGCCACAAATGTCAAGTATACGCTGACAAGATTCATATTCCTCCTGTTCCTCTCAATGTTCTGACAGCTCCTTGGCCATTCGCAATGTGGGGCATTGACATGATTGGAGAGATCAAGCTCACAGCGTCCAATGGACATCGCTTCATCTTGGTCGCCATTGACTATTTTACCAAATGGGTCGAAGCAGCTTCCTTCGCCTCTGTTACAAAAAATGTGGTTGCCCGCTTCATCAAGCAGAACCTCATATGCCGGTATGGTATCCCCGACAGGATCATCACAGACAACGGTACAAATTTAAACAATACTATGATCACCGCTCTATGAAAATAGTTCAAGATTTATCACCACAATTCATCTCCCTATCGACCGAAGATGAACGGTGCTGTTGAAGCCGCGAACAAAAACATCAAGAAGATCATTCAGAAAATGACAGTCACCTACAAGGACTGGCATGAGATGTAACCGTTTGCTCTGCATGGATACCGTACCACGGCACGTACTTCAACAGGGGCAACCCCATTTTCTTTGGTATATGGCATGGAAGCTGTCCTGCCCATGGAAGTTCAGATTCCTTCTTTAAGGATTATGAAGGACGCTGGTTTGAATGAAGACGATTGGATTCAGACCCGACTTGATCAACTCAATTTGATCAACGAAAAACGACTCACTGCTGTTTGCCATGGTCAGACGTACCAAAAACGGATGATCAAGGCCTTCAACAAGAAAGTCATGCGTCAAGTATATCAAGTTAGAGATCTTGTAATCAAGCGGATTATCTTGCCGCAAAGTGATCCCAGGGGAAAATGGACTCCTACTTACGAAGGACCGTTTGTGATCAAGAGCATATTTTCTGGTGGTGCAATGATTCTGACCACCATGGACGGCGACGATTTGCCACACCCTGCAAACGCAGACATAGTCAAAAGATACTACGCATAAAACGACCCGACAAGTCGAAAACCCGAAAGGGCGGCTTGGGCAAAAAATGGGCATCCCGGTGAACTGAAAACCCGAAAGGGCGGTTCAAGCAAAAATTAGGGATAAAACAAAAAAATTTGTACACCCGGCAAGTCGAAAACCCGAAAGGGCGGCTTGGGCAAAAAGGGGTTTCCCGGTGGATTGAAAACCCGAGAGGGCGGTCCAGGCAAAAGTTAGGGAATTAAAGCGTATGACTATGTCTCGTCGGATCACTTTAAAGAACAATCTCTTCATCGACAAACTTTGAGCTTCTGATCAATCCAGTCATCGACGGACGAATCATTGAATGGACAAGATATTCAGAGTTGTGAAGGCTATAACAGAATAGGGATCCCATGGAATTGTTTCACATAGCCATCTTTCTTTTGTATAAATTTTTCAATTTTTACGACAACATCCTCTTACTAGGATGTCTGTCTCCTTTGTACAAAGATACTCATATAAAGTTAATACAAATACTTTTCCAAATACAGAAATTCGCTTTGTCTTCTTTTGGCTTTTCTACACTTATGTTTTATTTGAGAAACGTCCAATGTTTTGTTAAATAGGCATATGCATTTGAACATAATCATTTCCTTACGAATCAAGAAAGATGATTGCTGATAGGTTGAAGGTACAGATAGTTATCTTAATGCCCTTTCAGAGGAAATCCCCAGCAGATTTAAACTCCAAATTCCTCAACAAAGTCAAAATCCATAACTTAATTCCCCAAACAGAGTTAAACTTCTGGATCCTCAGCAGAACAAAAGCTTTCTCAAAACTGATTTCCCCAGCCAGAGAGCCTTCCAGAGCTCAATTCCCCTCAGAGTTAAGTATCCCCAGTGGAACCCTAAAATCTGAAAATCCTATCCCCAACGAAGTCAAAGTTGTTAAACCCCAACGGAGCTAAAACTTCCAACTATCAATCCCCAGCGGAACCAGATTAGTGAACATTCTCCCACAGAGATACTTCCCATCAGATTGAAGATTCTCAGTCTTACTCCTCCAACATGAGTCTCCCAGGTTCTGGACTCCCTAGTAGAGATCATCAGAATTCTCATTTCCCACAGGTCACCAAGGACTTTCAATCCCCAGTAGTGGTCCTAGGATCCCTCAACAACTGAAGATCTTGCTCCCTAAGCAATCAGCAGTCAACAAGGATTTCTCACCCTCAATAACCAAAGGATTTTTCTATCCCCAGCTTCGGTTATGGGTTTATTTCCCCAACATTTGTCAAGGATTTATTCTCCAAAACAAATTACATTTCAAATTGATCGGTCGTTCAAAAGTTCCTTCATCACCTGTTGGAGGTTACGGTCGTCAAAGATCAAATTCTCACAAAGTTCAAGTTATGAAGCCCGGATTTGACCGGATAGTATCTTAATCTCTACAGCATATTGTGAAGCCCGGATTACGACCGAATAACAGTATCAGACTGCCGCGAAGCCTGGATCACGACCAGATAGTGGTATCTCCTAACAGTAAGCTATGAGACCCAGATTCGACCAGATAATAGTTTAATCCCCAGCAAGCTATTGTGAAGCCTGGATTTCAACCAGATAGCAATATAAGTTTCTATGAAGCCTGGATTACGACCAGATAACAGCAAAGAATACCATGAAGCCTGGAATCGACCAGATAGTGGTACATCTTCAATTCAAGCAGTGAAGCCCGGATTTGACCGGATAACAGCTTAACAAATTATTGTGAAGCCTGGATTCTGACCAGATAGTAATACAAATTTCTGTAAAGCCTGGATTACGACCAGACATCAGTCAAGAATATTACGAAGCCTGGAGTCGACCAGATAGTGGTATGTCTTCAACACAAGCAGTGAAGCCCGGATTTGACCGGATAACAGCTTAACAAGTTATTGTGAAGCCTGGATTACGACCAGATGGCAATACAAGTTTCTGTGAAGCCTGGATTACGACCAGACAGCAATCAAGAATACTACGAAACCTGGAGTCGACCAGATAGTGGTATATCTTTAACACAAGCCGTGAAGCCCGGATTCGACCGGATAGCAGCTCAACAAATTATTGTGAAGCCTGGGTTCTGACCAGATAGCAATACAAATTTCTGTAAAGCCTGGATTACGACCAGACAGCAGTCAAGAATATTACGAAGCCTGGAGTCGACCAGATAGTGGTATATCTTTAACACAAGCCATGAAGCCCAGATTCGACTGGATAGCAGTTCAACAATACAAGTTATGGGGAAGCCTGGATTACGACCAGATAGCAACGCAAGTTTCTCTGAAAGCCTGGAGATCGACCAGATAACAGTTCATCGTTAACAGAATGAAGACTCTCATCCTTAAAACCCCAGTAGATTGGCATACAACCCAAGCTCCTGATTCCCCAACAGCGGTCCTAGGACTTCTCATTTTCAACGATCAAAGGATTTTCAATCCCCTGCAGCAGTCAAGGATTTACTTTCCCTGGCAGCAGTCAAAGATTTCATTATCCAGGATTCGTCCTCCTTAGCAAGACGGCTACTCAGCTTACATGCGCATTCATCACATTTATATATCATAAACATTGATATAACATATATTGCATCATACATTTCATGCAACATAACCTTGTGTTTCAGCTAATATTTTACCCTTTTCAGGATAAGATTAATAAGCTTCAACCCCAACTTCTGAAAACAGTTTACGGATTCTCCAAACACGGATGTTAATCTATCGCTTGTTCAGACTCAACTTTTGAAAATAGTTTACGGGTTCTCCAGATACGTATGTTAACCTATCGCTTGTTCAAATTCCAAGACCTCTGAAAACAGTTTATGGATTCTCCAAACACGGATGTTAATCTATCGCTTGTTCAGACTCAACTTTTGAAAACGGTTTACGGACGCTTCCCGACATGGATGTTGCTATATTGCTTGTTCAACTTCAAGACCTCTTAAAACAATTTACGGGTTCTCCAGACGCGGATGTTAACCTATCGCTTGTTCAGATCCAAGACTTCTGAAAACAGTTTACGGATTCTCCAAACATGGATGTCAATCTATTGCTTGTTCAGACCCCCCAGTTCAGAGATGTTCCAAAACATGGACACCTTTCTGATACTCATGTCTTTCACCTACAACATACATTCCAGATTGCATCTTTAATCCCATCCCCCGACAAGATTCTGTCACTTTCCAGATGGCATCTTTAAGCCCATCTCCAAATGGCATCTTTAAGCCCATTCCCGCATCCATGTTTTGATGAGTGCAAATTTACGGGCACTCTAGTGTCCAATCTCCTTTTACCTTCGAGACGCGAAAGGCAAACTTGCTAATCTAACTCTTCAGGTTCAAGATTGAACAGGGGCAACTGTTGTACCCCAAAATTTTCCCTTTCATTTCATCAATATTTTCTCACCACAAGACTCTTGGAGCTCAAAATCAAGTTAGGGTATGCTCTGCTCAAGGCTCCTCCTTGCACTGTTGACCCAAATTAGGGTTTGAGTTTGCACAAGGATATTTTGACCTAAAATGCCCAAGGTGACTTTCATTCTTCATGTTGGACCCATAAGTTTATCCATACCAATTTTCAAGCCTTGATTCCAATCTTTGCCCAGTCAATTGGACAATTAACCTAGAAATCAGCTGTATTGGGGAAAAAGTCAACTGTGGCCAATTGACAGTAAAACCTCATGATTTTTGACCCACATCAACATAATGAACTCATATGAACCATTTGGTCAAGTTTGGATCACAATTCCACAAGAAATTTGATCAGATCACCAAAAGGGCAAAATGGTCATTTTTAGGGTTTTGACTGCACAAAGGCAATTTTTGACTGTTTAACCTAACCAATGGCAAACCAAGTTCACATATGGACTCAAGGAATCAATGGCATTGTCTTGACCCATTCAACAAGTTCAAAAGATCTCAAATGTAGAGGATTGACAGATGAATTTTCCAGTCAACTGATCAAAATTTGACTGTATACTGAAAAGTCAATCTTTGACTTTTTGGTCAAAATCAAGTGCCAAGATTCATTTTTCATCAAGACATGTCAAATTATGAAACTTGTTCATCAAGAAACCCAAAATTGCAAATTAGGGTTTAGAATGAGAAAATTTCATAACTTAGAATTTTTCTAAGTTATGAAACTTCCTTATTTTTTCCTAACTTTGTCCCATTTTTTCATCAAGATAAAATTGGATTCAAACAAAACTCAAAACATGAAAGTTGTAGTCCATTGCAAAATCTACAACTTTTATTCACAAAGTTTTCTCAAAGGAAGCTTGTAGCTAAAGTTATGATTTTTGGAACAAGGGTGCAAAACATTTTTAACTTAGAAAAATTTTGACCTATTCTAGGCAGGATTTTTGTCCAACTTGTTGGCCATTTTTCACATGCTTCCACTTGGAGTTTCAATTTTCATTATGAAGATGGATTATAGTACACATTCCAAGCTTTCCAAATTGTCCAAGAACTCATCAAACACCCTTGTGGTTAGGGAGAATCGAATTTGCAAAGTTGGGCAAAATTCACTTTTGATTCATGACCAAAGCTTGTTCATAACATTGGCATTTTCAAGTCAGCTGGGTTTGTGATAGTTTTCAGGCCTCTAAACCTCTTCACACTCAATAATTAAATGCCTAACCTTTGTGTTCAAGCATTGTTTTATGCATTTAGTCATTACACAAAGAATTAATCTTTAAATGGAAAAAGTAAATTTGCCATTTTGGAAAAGATGCACTTTATGTCAAATACCATATCCAAGAGGTACAAGCCAGATCTTTGAAGCACAAGTTTGTAGACAAATCCCACTGATCAAGAGAGAGTGCTGCAACATGCTTGAGAGCCTTGTACATGCCTATAACCCAACTTGAACCTTTTTACTTCAAAAAGAAGAAAGCTTGCCAAAACTAAAAAACTCTGATTCCTGTCAAGACAGCCAAACACAAACCTTGTTCTCATCTTTCATACATCCAAGCAAGCCTAAGGCACGAATCAACCACCCCTCAAACCTCCTCAAACACAAAAACACTCTCTTTCTGCAGAAACAGAGCAAGTTCTGCAACTTGACTCCCACTATCCATACCACTCGTACATTTTGGCTAAAAACAGTTCAAACACATTCTATATTATCCACACAAACTATCCCAAGAATTAAATCCAAGCTGTAACATCCTTAACATCGTTTGCCATTTTTGCTTTCAAGCTGTGCAGGTGGACTTCCATAGCACGATACAGGCAGTTTCAGAGCAAGCCAAGCATAGGAGAAGCATCCTTGGACTTCAGGCAAGTTGTACCAAAGCTCAAACTCCATTGAAGATACCTCCATTGCTGCACACGACTCAAGTTGAAACAGGTAAAAACATGAACTTCTATCTCTCAATATAGGAAGAGTTAGGCTTAGGTTGGTGAATGAAACATGTTCTCCTCATAGCCTTGAAGCCATCCATATATTTACTTTTCATTTATATTGAGTATGCTGTGAGAATTTTGGCCATGAACATTGAAGAAAAATTAGGTCAGAAATTGGGGATGAAGAAATTCTCCCCCGTTTCTCAGAGTTAGGTCAAGTTTTTTATATGTATGAATTCGTCTCTTGATGCTCTACATTGTTTGTGTTATGAGTTTTTGTTAAAAGTCAAAGAATCAGGAGTTTGAAAGAAGCATGGAAAACGCGCGTTTTGGGTTGTTCAAACATTGCTGGAGGTTGAAGAAGGTTGACTTGGGCTGGGCCTGAGTTGTTCCTGCTTTTTGCACCCCCTTGGCCCATTGTGTGATATATTGATCATTTTTGATTTTTTATTTTTGATTCTGACTTATTATTTTTTACTCAAACATAAAAAAATATCAAAAATATTTTTCCACCCTTTTTTGCATTTATTTGGCATTTATTTGTTTTATTTAGCATATATATATAAATAAATATAATACTTTTTATTTAAAATACTAAAAAATAATACAAAAATATATATATTTTCAGTCACTATTTTTTATTTACATTTTGAAAACATTTTCTAAAATATACCATTTTTGTAAATAATTAATATTTTATTCTTGTATACATTTAGTATATTTAATATAATATATATAAATACTTGTACATTTTATTAGATATTTAGGACAAAAATATAAAAATAATACATTTTTATTTTTTTTAATATTTGACACTAAAAAATACTTTTTTTTACAATATACTTCTTTTTTTATTTTGGTATAAATTAATATATAAGTATTGTATATAATTAATAAATAAATACTATTTATTTGAAAGACTAGGGTTTAGCCCTAAACCATAAAAATATTCAAAATTCAACCTTTTTATTTTGTTTATATCTCACATGAAAAAAATACTTTCTCATACATAAAAAATCCTTTTTGTGCATAATACATTTTGCATATTTATTATACTTGTTTAAATATTGTACAATTTAATATTTGTATATTCAATATGGATGTAATAGCTTTAGATTTAATTTCTTGCTAAATATCCCCCCATTCAAACATTTGTACCCCCATCCCCATAATCATGTTGTAATAATTTAGGACTTTAAATTCCCGCATTTAAAAGCTTTCAAAATTATGCCATGATAGACTTAGGGTTTGTATGCAAATAACAAATAACAAATAGCTTGACTAATACAAAGACAAAAATGTATGAAAATGGACAACACAATACACACTTGCACCCTTAGGGTTACTCCACTTGTTGCCTTCAATAATGGGCCATGTTGCATGTTGAGAGTCTTTGGCAAAACAAAACAAATCAAATGATCATAGTCCCTCGATGACGCTTTCTCAAGTTGCCTAAAAATGATCAAGTCCCTTAAAGGAAAAATTGCCAAAGACACTTGACACTATTGCATTCATGGTCTAAACAATGACCCGCGCCCGTCCTGTTAACATCCTAACACAATATTGTCCACCAAATACAATGGTGGAACAATACTGTTAAAAGGGTTAAAACATAGGAAAGATCTTTGAGAAATTTAGGGTAGATAGCTCTTGGTTACTTGACCAATCTTGCAAAACAATCCTTGCCATTTTTCAAAACACACATCACAACACAACTTTCAAAACCTTGAAACATCTTTTCAAAAAGACAAACACCTTTTGTAAAACATTCGAGTAAAGAATTGTTACAAGGGTTGCCTAGACAAAGGCATCTTTTTCAAAATATTTTCAAAACCACACACACAAAGCACCATTTCAAACAATTGAAAATGCAAGGCAAGTGATCTAAGAAAGTAACTAAGAGCCCATGGATAACCATGGATAGAAAGGGTGCTAATACCTTCCCTTTCTATAATCTACTCCCCGAACCCACGAAAACATCTCAAAGGTTTTTCCTGTGCTTTTTAATCTTTCCTTAGGATAAATTAAAAGTCGGTGGCGACTCTTGCTAATCCGAACATTTGCGAACACAAACGCAAAACCTCAAGTCCGTTATCCCACCGTATCACAGGGACATTATGACTTATCCACTCAATACTTACATACCTTTCACAGCCAAGTTATGTTTTGATTGTACAAACAATGTCGCAGAATACAAAGCTTGTGTGATGGGTCTTAAAGCAGCCATTGATTTAAAGATCAAGATTCTTGAAGTTTATGGGGACTCTGCCTTAGAGATACATCAAGTATGAGGTGATTGGGATACACGACACCATAATTTAGTCCCATATCAGGATTACATATTAGAGTTGTTGCCCGCTTTTGATGAGATCACCTTCGAGCACATTCCTAGAGAAGAAAATCAACTAGCAGATGCTCTGTCCACTTTAGCTACAATGTTCAAAGCCAATTATCTGAATCATGCACCCAACATAATAATCTTTTGTTACAAGGAGCCAGCACACATTTTCCATGCTCATTGTCTCACAACTGAAGACGTGTTGGGCGAAAATTCGTGGTATTTCGACATCAAAAGATATCTTGAGAAGCAAGAGTACCCCGAGGGTGCTGTAATTTGTAATAAGTGCAATCTTAGAAGGTTGGCATCTAAGTTTTTACTGTCCGGAGATGTTCTGTACAAAATAAACTATGATTCAGTTCTTCTCAGATGCGTGGATAGACACGAAGCAAAATCCATCATACAAGAACTCCACGAGGGCTCTTTTGGGACTCATGCCAGTGGACATTCCATGGCTAAGAAAATCCTACGAGCAGGTTATTTCTGGATGACGATGGAAAGTGATTGTTGTGTGTATGCAAAGATGTGCCATAAATGTCAAGTTTACACAGACAGGATACATGTTCCTCCCACTCCTTTGAATGTGATGACTTCACCATGGCCCTTTGCAATATGGGGAATTCATATGATCGGAAGGATCGAGCCGAGCGCTTCACATGGACATAGGTTCATTCTCGTTGCTATTGACTACTTCACCAAGTGGGTGGAAGCAGCTTCGTACAAGAATGTGACCAAGCAAATTGTTACTCGCTTCATCAAGAAAGAAATCATATGCCGCTATGGAACTCCTAACAATATCATCACTGATAACGAGTCAAATCTCAACAACAAAATGATGAATTAAATGTGTGAAGAATTCAAGATTGAGCACCATAATTCATCACCCTATCAGCCAAAGATGAATGGGGCAGTCGAAGCAGCTAACAAAAACATAAAGAAGATCGTATAGAAAATGGTTAGAACATACAAAGATTGGCATGAGATGTTTCCCTTTGCTCTGCACGGATATCAAACTTCGGTGCGTACTTCCACTGGGGCAACTCCTTTTCACTAATCTATGGTATGGATGCGGTATTCCCAGTCAAAGTGGAAATTCCTTCATTGAGGGTTCTGATGGATACTAAACTCGATGAAACTGAATGGATTCAAACAAGGCTCGACCAACTCAATCTCATCGAAGAGATGCGCCTAGCATCCATTTGTCACAGTCAGTTATATCAACAGCGTCTCAAGAGAGCATTTGACAAAAAAATTCTACCTCGAGAGTTCCACACAGGTGACCTAGTCTTAAGGAAGATTCTCCCGATCAACACCGATCCAGGAGTCAAGTGGACTCCCAACTATGAAGGTTCATACATCATGAAGAAAGATTTCTCAGGAGGTGCTCTAATCCTGATAAACATGGATGGGGAAGATGTTCCACTTCCAATCAATTCAGACTCTGTCAAAAAATACTACGCATAAAAGACCCGCTAATTCAAAAACCTCAAAGGGAGGCTTAGGCAAAAGTTAGGGCTAAAAAAAAGAAAAAAAAAGAATAACCTGCTAAGTTGAAAACCCGAAAGGGTAGCTTAGGCAAAAATGTGTGTCTCGGTGGATTGAAAACCCAAAAGGGTGATCCAGGAAAAATTAGGGAGAAAAAGTGAGAGACTGCAGTTTGAAGACTCTTCACGAATAACTAGTACACCCTCCTAACATGGGATGGATCAATTCAACTATTATCCTTCGGAAGCAAAACACTAGGACGATCCAGGATATGAGAACTATAGCAATATCAGTTTTAATGGAAGTTCGAGATTTTCTTATTGCCATTTTACTCGTTATATTTTGTCTTTTCTTCGCAAATTCCTCATTTAGGAGTTGTATCCATGCACGAATGCCTATTCACAGGCCAAACTCATTAATAAAAAATTTTCCTTCCACCAAAAAGACTTTGTTATGTCCTTTTACTTTATTTTTGTATGCGAATTATGATTTAAATTATTTGTTAAGTATTGCATTGAAAACAATAAGGCAATAATAATCACAAGATAAGATGAGAAACACAACATTACATGGATATAAAGGCATCCCAAGGGAATGCCATGGCATTCAAGTGTTTGTTTTTCTATGCAGGTAGCAAGTCAAAATGGTTACCCCGATCAAGCTTTCATCCTCATCAGCTCCTTACAGACAACTGAGCACCCGATTCTCCAACACCAAGAAACTTGGGGCATTTAATGAGATCCACGTCTCTACTCAGTTATTCACAAGAAGTCCAACATATGAAGAAAGTCATATTAAGGTACTCCTCCTCGGCAAGACTTAATCCCTTATGAACTCGACAAGGCTATAATTCAATTCTCTCAGTTTTTAAGCACCAATTTGTTTTGGTATCTCCAGACAACGAGCAATGGACCCAACGAGTCTGATATTTTACACTATGCAAATGATAACCATCATTTCACATTACATTTCATCCTCAAACGCATAGCATATCCATGAATCATCATGCCACATTTCAAAATGCATATGAAGCTTGAGATAGATTTGGTACCTTATCTGAAAGCCCCAAATCAACCTCAAATAGAAAAACATCCCCACAAAGAATATCATCCTCATAATTCCCAGTTGACATATGTAATTACACTACCAACCAAAAATAAGCCATGGTGCCAATACATTGTATTCCCCTAACTCTCAATACCCATGTTATCTTTCTAGGGTCGTAGGTTGCTCGTAGGTCTTACTCTCATGTTATCTTTTCTAGGGTTGTAGGTCGCTCCTAGGTCTTACCATCACATTATCTTTATAGGGTCATATGTCGCTCGTAGGTCTTACCCTCACGTTATCTTTCTAGGGTCGTAGGTCGCTCGTAGGTCTTACCCCCATGTTATCTTTTATAGGGTCTTAGGTCGCTCGTAGGTCCTACCCTCATGTTATCTTTTATAGGGCCGTAGGTCGCTCATAGGTCTTACACTCACCTTATCTTTTATAGGGTCGTAGGTCGCTCGTAGGTCTTACCCCTATGTTATCTTTATAAGGTCATAGGTCACTCGTAGGTCTTACCCTCATGTTATCTTTCTAGGGTCGTAGGTCGTTTGTAGGTCTTACCCTCACGTTATCTTTTATAGGGTCGTAGGTCCCTCGCAGGTCTTACCCTCACGTTATCTTTTATAGGGTCGTAGATCATTCATAGATCTTACCCTCATGTTACCTTTTTAGGGTCGTATATCGTTCGTTAATGTTACCCTCACATTATCGTTTTTAGGGTTGTATGTCGTTCGTAGACGTTACCCTCATGTTATCTTATTAAAGTTCATAGGTCTCCCGTAGATCTTACCTTCACATTATCTTTTTTAAGGTCGTAGGTCGTCCATAGATCTTACCTTTGCGTCATCATTCCTAGGGTCATAGGTCATCTGTAGACTTTACCCTCGCGATATATTTTTAAGGTCGTAGGTCGCCCGTAGACCTCACCCTCACTTTACTTTTTCTAGGGTCGTAGGTCATCCGTAGACTTTACCCTCACATTTTTTAAAGTCGTAGGTCATCCGTAGATCTTACCTTCGCTTCATCATTTTTTAAGGTTGTAGATCGTCCGTAGATCTTACCTTCGGGTCATCATTGTTTAGGTCGTAGATCGTCCGTATATCTTACCTTCGCTTTATCCTATTTTGGGTCGTAGGTCGTCCATAGATCTTACCCTCGCGCTATCTTTTCTAGGGTCGTAGGTCATCCGTAAATCTTACACTCGTGTCGTCTTTTCTTGGGCCGTATGTCGCTCACCCGTCTTACCCTTGTGACATCCTTTCTCTGAGTCATCGATCATACGTCAACCTTTACCCGTCGTCTTTACCTTTCTTTTTGGGATGGTATTCCCTCACGATAGATTCTCCGTCGTAGTCGAGTTCTACTCATCGCCTTTAAGTTATCATGCTGTCATTAATCCTACTTTCAGTCACCACAACATCGTCAACTATATCTTTTTCAGTCACTTTAACACCCACTTCTATGAGGACCCTGTATTGGCATCGTTACCCCAATACAAGCTATCATTATTCAACCACCTTTACCCATCATGACCAGTTCATCTATAAATTCATTTTTCTCATCCCTAGAAGATGTCACAAACAAATAACACTCACACCATCTCTCGAGGAAAAATTTTAGGTCCTGGTATTTAATCGTCTTCCACCTTGAAATTTCGAAAGGATGACGCCAATCTCATCTTCAGTTTCAAGACGATTAAATAGGGGCAGCTGTCGTACCCCTAATTTTCCCTACCTGTTACTTTTGTCTGGCTTGGAATTTGCATCCCATTTACATCATTTTCATTAAGTCATTTTCATATCATGCATCTCATGGAATCAGGCGCTTTGGTTTAAAGCATTAGGGTTGTGTCATCCTTATGTTTAATTTTGGTTTGAAGTTTCTTTATCAGGTTAAGGGCAATTTCATTTGGTCCTTGAGCAGTGGATTATGAAGTGAAGTATTGAGGTATCGTGGATTTCTTTCTCATCAAGTTACAAGGTTGTTTCTCACTCAAATTTCTCAGAGCCTAGATTAGGGTTTATTTCCCAATTGTCTGTCAAGAATCTCTAAATCACCAAGTCTAGAGTTTGAAATTTAAATTGATGAACATGGAATCCGGGCACAAGAATAAGGTTGGAGGTTCATGATAATCAAGGCATATTTTTGTTACTTCGATTACAAGTTACTTGTGGTTTAGACATCAAGGTTAAGGTTCTTATTGAGATTGCAAGTTTGGTTTAGACATGATATGAAGATTGAGGATTGAAAGATAAGGCACGTGGTTACTTGAAATACAAGTTACAAAGATCATCTGCGATTTCTTGAAGTTCAAGTTACAAAGGCAAGATTTGTCATTTAAACCATTCAAGTGGGAATTTCAAATTTTAACAAAGTCCAAGACTTATCCATTTCCATACAACAAGTGTATCACTCATAAAGATTCAAAGTAATATCATTCATTACATTTTTGTGGGTAATTTACAAAGCAAGTTACCAAACTTGAAATACAAGTTACAAATGTTTGTTTACAAAAAAGAAAGAAATGTTTCTTCTTCAAGTCTCTTTTCTTCATCTTCAAGTAACTCTTCCTCACTCCTCACCATGACTTCTTTTTCATCTTTCAACCTCGCTATGGATTTCCAATCCTCATTGATCATGAATAAAGAAAGAGAAAACAATTAGAAAACATCAATAAATTTAAATGAAATTCCAAGAAAGAACTAATAGTTAAAATAAGATTTTTATTTCGTCATTAGGGTTTGTATTTGGAATCAGAAATTAAAAGGGGTTTTCAATCCTAGGTTATCTTCTCCTATTTTGAAAATCACAAAAAGTTTAAGTTTTTGGTTCACAAAAGGAAAAGAAATTTGAATACATTTTTCATTCCAAAAGCAAAGCACAAAATTGTCCAACAACAAGCAAGATTTCAAAAGCAACAACAAGCAGCCCAAAGCAGTTACAAGTCACAACTGCCAAATATACACATAGCAGGCAGCCTAAACAAAACAACACAACTGTAGCCTAAAACGGCAAAAATGCAGCACAAGCAAAATAAACAGCATGCGATAGCTAAACAAAACAAGCAAATTTTCCAAGACTTCCAAGACTGCAAAGCTGCAAACAACAGCAACAATATAATAAAGCTGCAAACAACAGTAGCAAAACAGCAATGCAGCAGACTTGCAGCAAACAAAAACAAGCCAAAGCAGCAGCTAAACGTATACAACAGCAGAATCAACAAATATAAAATAGCAGCGGTTCATAAAAATATCAAGCTACCACATGCCCAAAGCCCTATACATTATCATGTTCCAAAAGATGCAAACCCTTCAGAAATTATGTTGAGAAAAGCCGAGTAACTTTACATCATTGAAAGACGAAGAGGAAAAAAATCAGGTTTATAAATATATCACCTAATCAAAACAATCCAAAAGGATCTGCACAAAGCCATGTACTAGTTGCTATCTAGCCCTATTATGCACCACCAAAACTAGTCCAAAAAAACCTGTTAAAACATTCTACAACATGTCAAAAGTCAGCCCTACACATTGCTATTAAAACTTGCCTCATCCCCATCTGCTGTCAACACAAACAAGCCAAGCATATCAATCCATGCTTTGCACCAAAAATGACTAAAAATAGAACCTGCATCATAAAGCCCAAAGTTGGCATACGAATAATGTTCAAAACTTTACCAATTTCCACCCTTATCTCACTATAAGAAACAACCCTGCAGATGCTAAAAAGGGTCACATTTTGAAAGAGAGATATTTCACACAAAAATCACATAATACTCTCTTTGCAATATGCAAAACACATAGCACAAAAAACCTGTCAAATTCCTCACTGAACTAACAAAACCGTATAGAACAATCTCACAGAAATATACAAGAAAACAGATGCACTAAGTCATTCACAACAACCTCACCAACTCAACTTCTTCATTCATCTCCAAATCTGCAGAAATGAAGACCAACCATCCACCTTACTCCACTCAAATCCTTCATACTCTACTCTTCAACCTTCAAATTTACAACCTGCATATCCCAAGCACCATGCAATTGTAATCCTCCTCATACACTGAGGTGTAACCAAAACTGCTTCCCCAAAGCAAGCACCAACGTTAAAACCTGCAATTCGAAGCAATAACCAATAATCAACCAACAATTTTGAAGCAAGAGAAGAAAGATGAGATGAATGTAGTTTTGAAACCATACTCGAGAATTTGAAGGCCCCTTAGAGGAACTACGATCCGGTAATCTTCTTTCATTTTTTCGCTCTAATCGATTGTTGTTATTGATACCTCCTTGCATTTGAATTGAGTTTATAATTGTTGTTATCAATTTGTTTAAACCACGAGGAAACTTGTTGTTGTTCTGGCTGAGTTAGAACCTAGGAAAAGTTATTGTTGTTTGTTCACCGAAGAATCGCAGAAAGCATAGAGAAACCGGGTGGAGTTTTTATCAAGAGCAGAAGTTTGGTTGCCATTATTGTTGTTGTGATAGAGAAAACAGAGGAAACGTTAGAAAGGGGGGGTGACAATTAGGGGTTTCAACCCACTTTGCTTCTCAAGAGGTTGTTGGGTCCGGACCTCCTTGACCTAGTCCGGCCCAACATGTTTTTTGTACATGCATTTTGTTTTATTTTAAAAAAAAATTATATAATTTCTGGGCCTTACAAAAAAATGTTTTTTAGCCCATTCCGAAAATTCTAGCTATACCACCCATTTTGCGAGCAGCACCCCCAAGCTTAATTTTGTATTTTTTACTTCTTAATTTTATATTTTTATTTATTTGATACAAAAACAAAAAATGATCTTTATTTTCTTAATCAAGTTATAAGATTAAATCATAAAAATAGATATACTTTTAGAATTAGATGTTTAATTTTCTTTCAATATTTACTTTACCCAAAAATCACAAAAAATAATATTAGAGTATTTTAAATTAGGTTCTAATTTACTTTTAAATTTATTGTTTATTTAACTCGATAGAAATACCAAAATATTAGAATTAAGGTTTAATTTTATTTTAATTTTCTTTACTTGCTAATAATCAAAATATATTAGAATAATTTAGAATTAGGTTTTAATATTTATTTTCACAATAAAGTCATAAAAATATTGTAGTACTATTGTTATTTATTTAACTTGATAAAAAACCATAAAAAACATTTAGGATTTAAGTTTATTTATTCGTTCAAAACCTTGATGTCATACTCCCTTAGGTAGCTCCATGAGGTGATTAAATCTCATTTTGATAGCTTTATGTCGAGGTAGACTTTTAGCTCACCATTGTACATGACAACAATTAGGGTTCTTCTAGTATCCCTCTTAACTTTTTCTTATTTTGTAATTAAAACTTATCATTCACAAATCAAAAATCCAAAAACACTTTAATTATTATTTGAACTTATTTACAACTTGCAAAATACTCAACAAATTAAAACTTTTCCTGAAGGGCATGTTATCTCCATTCTATCGTGATACAGTCTGTGCATATTTCCAGACTGTGTGTGTTAATGTCGCCCACTGAAAAACACCAACAAACCAACAATTTCTAGAGGAACTATGATGTTCTGATTCCTTCACTGGATACGTAGGCAAAGGGTCACGAAACCCTCACGGATGAACTAATAAAAAACGTTGTCTTCCCCCTTAAGCAAGTCTAGTTATAGATAAACACATCCTTAGAAGCAAACAAACAAAAATGGATCCCGTTGAGTACAACGGATGTGAGGGGTGCTAATACATTATTGTTGCATAATCGAATCCCTTACCCTTTCTCTTGGTCGTAAGACCATCTTAGCCATCCTCTTATGGTTTTCTCGATATTTCCCCTTCCTTCGGGATAAATAAAGTTCGATGGCGGCTCCGTGTTTTCCGCCGGTGACTTTCAATGTGTTACGATGTTACATCACATGTCTTGACATGTTTATTAAAAATCGTGTTGTCTAGTATTTTCATTGTGTTGTCTAGCATTGTTGCTTTCTGGATGCAACATTTTAGAGGGAGCATGCTTGTCTGTCATGTGTGTCTTGTGTTTTTGCTTTTGTTGCTACTAATGATGTGGTTGTGTGCAGGATGTCTTACCAGATGTTTTAACATTGTGTCTGTTATGTCTTGTGGAGAACCTTGGTTACCTTGTGGTAGTCTAAGACTTTAGTTCTCTGATAGTCCTAGTTTGAGCTCAAGGTTGGTTTTCTTGTGCGTCAGGAAAATTTTCTTCTTCCTCTGGGAAAATTTTCTTCTTCCTCTGATGATTTGGATTTTCGCTTTGAGGGGGGGAATTGGTTCTCTATGACAAGAATTGGTTCGTGGTGATAGGGGGAGTATTCTTCGATATATCTAAAACATCATGTTATCTTTGATACATGTTATTTTGGATACAATTTATTTTGTACAAAGTTTACATGTTTGCATGTAGCTTGTCTTTTATTAATGTGGTTTTATTCCTCTCTCTAGTTTAATTGTGCTAAGTTTGTTTTAGCCAAAATTTGCCAAAGGGGGAGATTGTTAGATCCATGATTTTAGGATTGACAGGAATTTTGCTAAAACATGGTTCATGGCAGATGCTGAGCAAGATGTCATAACATTTTAATCAATCTGATACAACAAAGTGATAAGGTTGCATTTAAGACATATGTTCTGACAGATGTTGTGACATGTTGAACCAAAACATCAGTACAAGTTGTTTTAAATCTTGACATATTTAATTTGATTTTGTGATATTTATTATGGATATATCTCAAAAAAATTCACAGGTCAAGAATATTTAATCTGGAACAAGTGATCTAATCTCCAACTGTATATAAGTTTCTAAATTTGGATGTTGAGACAATTTAGGAAACTTGATGTTTTGTTCCAACATTTAAGGAGATTTTTCTGCATAATTGGTGCAACCCTCAACTTGTGGATCAAGAAATATTTGGGTTAAGATTTCTAATCCCACGGACTACTGAGGTGTATTTAAATAGAAACCTAGACCTAATGTAATTTAACTTTTCATAATTGTAAAGTTAGGGGAAGTCAAAAGTCTTAGGTTTTGAGAGTCTTGTTTTTTTGCAAGTCACCCATGTATCTTTTGATATAGTAAGGTAGAATAATTAAGAAAAACTAAGTATTGTTCTCACTCATAAGCTTTTAAGCAAAGTGTTGAGTATTACTGTTTATTAGAAGTGATATCTTCTAGTTTTCATTCTAGTCACAAGGTTTGTGGCAGTAGGTATCACTCTGATGATTGGAAGTGAGAAAGGTGTCTCATATTTATATGGTGATTTCTAGATAGAAAATGCAAAAGGTAGTTATTAGGCAAGAAGCTGTAATCTCTGACTGTTTAGGCTTTGAACTAATACTATCATAGTGAATTTCCTTTCTGGCATGGTAGCCCCTAGAGTAGGTGACGTTGCACCGAACTGAATTAATAATTAATTGTGTTCTTTATCATCCTGTAATTTATCCTTCTGTATAATTTACAGTTTAATTGTCCTGTCTATCAGCAGATGTTGTAACAATTGTCTTAACATTGTGTTCTAATGTTGGAGCATAAGTATTAACATGTATTGCAAGTGCCAAAATTTCATTTCTCCTCACACAATAAGTAAAAGATCACAAACTAACAAACACTAACATTCATTCACAAGACTAAATAAATGGGTCTCGTTGAGTAAAACAAATGTGACGGGTGATAATATCTTCCCCTTGTATAACCGACTCCCGAACCCGCTCTTGGTTGCGTTGACCATTTTCTTTTCTTTTGTATATTTTTTCGATATTTCCCTTTTCTTTTGGAATAAATAAAGTTCAGTGGTGACTATGTTATATTTAGTGCGTGCGATATGCTCAGGTATTTTTTGCATCGCGACAATTGGCGACTCTGTTGGTGAACCTTCTGTTTGAGAGAGTCCACCTTAGTTTAGTTGTTTTTGTGTTTGGGCGTTTGTTTGTTTTTTATCTCTTACTTGCTACATGTTTATTTCCCTATTATATTCCTACGTGGTTGATATATTATGTTATACTGGGAGTTCTCTGGGTGACTTCATTGTACTATGAGAGAAGCTCTATATCCAAGTCCTAGAAAACATCATAAGCTAAGATGGTGGTTGTGTAGTGTTGGACCTTCTGGATGTATGTCTCGCTTGGTTGGCACAAAGACCCCGCCTATAGTAGATTCTTTTGAGTGTGTTAATGGCCTGCAAGTATTTTCTACGTCGATAACATGTTCATCATGGGTTGATAAATCTATGGGCCTTTTGTTATAAGCTTCAAACATGTTCCTATAACCTCTGTATAAAACCGATTTGATGGTTGTGTAGTGTCGACCTTCTGGATGTATGCCTCGCTTGGTTGGCATAAAGACCTCACCTAGAGTATAACCCCTTGACAATATTATTGTCTTGCATGTATTTTCTACGTTAATACTATTGTTAAGTGGGATCAGTTACTGTAGGAACTGTTTTATCGAAAACCTAGAGCCTACTTGTGACAGGAATACGGGTCAGATGGTACTCAAAATCTTGCCACCCTAAAAACTTCCATGTTTTGTTTGAACTAAATACCTTGAATCCTATAATTCATTTCATTATTTTGACTTGGCATCGGTTGACCTTGAATTGATGACATTGAATTCCATTACATTCCTTTGTATAAAACTTCATGCGTGCATTCAAGTTGTCAAAAGAAAATTCATTTCATTTGTATTGTTCTTTAGAATTGTCTGTCTATCGTCAAACTGATTCCCTAACACAAATACGGACTCGGGCCAACATCAAAAGAAGAATGGAAGATCAAGAGAAGCATAATGAAAGAGTTAGAGGAGACATTGATGAGTTAAAAAGAATTGTGATCAAGATCATGCAGATGCTACAAGCCTTAATTGATAGATAAGCTCAACCTCACAGGACTATAATCTATTAAATCACTAGTGTTACTATGGATCCCCAGCCTTCCTAGAATCCAGTTACTTCTTGGCAGAATTTGGGTTGCCACTAAACTATTCTCCATTCTTTGCAAATACTCTATGAGTTGGCCAATCTGCACAATCAGTATTCCAAGCTCTAGTAAACACTGAATCTCCACCTATCGTGCATATTTTTGCCTAAGCTACTAATGAAGATCCTCACTTTGTGTACCATGTCACTGGTCCCCAAAGTGAAAGTCAAGGAGAAGATGGAGATATTGAAGAGGTTAAAGAACAATACCTGACTTTGGAGAAGAGATTGATAGCTATGGAAGGAAATGATATCTTTTGTATTGCTTCCATAGACATGTACTTATTTTTAGACTTGGTTATGCCTGCCAAATTCAAAAATCATGAGTTCGAGAAGTATAAGGGGCACACTTGTCCAAGAAGCCACTTCAGCCCTTTTCCTGTCAATGCTTTAACATATTTGGCAAATTCTTCAAGATCAATCTCTGAGTCCTCTTCAGACCAAGTAACAGATAGATTCTTCTTCTGTTTCTTAAGATATGTAGCACATTCAGCTCTAATGTGACCAAGGCTTTCACATTAATGACATTTTATTCCCTTCCCTTGGATGGATTTTTCTTCAGCCCTTTTTCTTCCAAACTCATTTGACTTATGGATGTCAGATGAGATGTTCTTGACATTGATTCTTGGTTTCCTATCCATTCTTTTTATCAATTTGTTAAACTTTCTTCCAAGCATAACTAAGGCATTTGATATTCCTCCATCTGTATCCAGATCACAGTACTCCTCTTCATCTTCAGTATTTGATACAAAGGCTATGCTTTTGTTCTTCTTTTCAGATCTTTCATTGATGCTTAATTCAAATGTCAGAAGGGAACCAACAAGTTCATCCACTTTCATTTTTTTAAATGTCTTGAGCTTCTTCTATAGCATTCACTTTCATATCAAATCTCTTGGGAAGAAACCTAAGCATCTTTCTCACCAATTTGTCTTCATGTATTTTCTCTCCTAAAGCATTGGATGCATTAGCAATCTCAAGAATGTTCATATGGAAGTCATTGATACTTTCATCATCCTTCATTCTCAGATTCTCAAATTTTTTGTTGAGCAACTGAAGTCTTGACAACTTAACTTTGGATGTGCCTTCACGAGTAGATTGAAGAATTCCCCATGCATCCTTAGCTACTTCACATGTGTTCACTAATCTGAAAATGTTATTGTCAATTCCATTGAATATAGAATTCAAGGCTTTAGAATTTCCAAGAGAAATTTCATCTTGTTCTTCAGACCAATCTTCTTATGGTTTTAACTCAGAAGTAGGTTCTCCATTTTCTCCCAATTTGACAGGGTGTTTCCATCCTTTTAAGATAGCTTTCAAAGCTGTTATGTCCAGAGACTTTAAAAAGGCCACCATACATGGTTTCCAATAGTCATAATTACTTCTATCCAGAATGGGTGGTTTATTCACAAATCCTCCTTCCTTGTCCATAGTACCTGAAAGTATCTTCCCTGAATCTCACACAGATATAGAGTAGGATTCCTGCTCTAATACCAATTGAAATTCTGGTATCAGATATATGATATTGAAGGAGATGTCACGACACAAATATCTGAGGACAATGTAAAGTGCAACAATAATAAAAGTAGTAAAAATATAAAGGATTGTTAATCCAGTTCAGTGTACAACAAAACCTACTCTGGGGGATACCAAGCCAAGGACAAGTTCACTAAATAGTATCAATTCATAGACCCTTAGTAAATAACTAGTTTACGATCTAATCAATTAATCATTACCCGTGCTATACTTCTACCTAAGACACACCTAGGTATGAGGCCCTTCTCAAATACCTTCAATCACTAACAGTGAAGAACAAAAAAATTATTAAGTTTTAAAGACTTCAATCATTCAATACTTAAAAGCTTATGAATGATCCACAATTAACAACTCAAATAACAACTCAAGTATTAAACCAATACTAGAGTGTATTACAATTAAAAGACTTAGACTTCTAAAACAGAAAGAATGTATTCTTCTTCAAAAGTTGTAGAGTATGAATAAGGATGCAAGTCCTTATAAATATGCAACAGTGGGCTTGGGCTGAAAAACAAATATTCCAAACTTTTGAATATTTCCATGAAAACAGGCCAAGATATAATTCATAAGGATAATGAAAATAGAAAAATATTACTCCATATTTTTCACAAACTATGAGTCCCAAATCCTGAATGATGGCAAGAATAGAAATAGGAAACAGAAAACCTAAACCAGATATGAAGTTTCGTTCAGCTCGGGAGGCAGGTGTCAAGACATCTGCTTTGACATCATTCAAAACATTTTGCTTCAAATGTCAAGACATTTAGCAAAACATTATCAAGTCATTGTTTTACCAAAATTGCTGCCAACAAACACTTACACACTATTTTAAGGACATCTTGAGTGGAGCTTTAATGAAGGGGTATATGGGACTTGAAATTAACCGTATCAAAATCTAGCAAGACTTGGTTGACTCTTTCTTGAAGCAATACAAGTATAATCTAGATATCGTACCAGATCACCGTCATCTGCAGAATATGTCTCAAAAATAAAAATGAGTCTTTCAAGAAATACACTCATTGTTGGAGAGAGTTGGATGCCCATGTTGAGCGCCCTTTGGTAAAGAAATAGCTGACATTAACGTTCATGGATACGCTATAACCTTTCTTCTGGGAGAGGATGATATTCAGTGTACAAGTTTTACTGACTTGGTGACTATTGGCTAAAGACTAGAGGAAGGGATAAGGAATGGAAAAGTTGCTAATACTGCTGAGTCCTCTAGTAGGGAAAGGAAAACCTCTTGAAACTTCCATAAGAAAAAGTATGGTAAAATGAATTCAATTTCAAATGAAATAATGACCGGGTCCTTCATCTAGGATCGGTATATTGCAATTATGAATTTACACTATTTCCTTATCTGGAAAGTCAAACTTCATCGGTTCATAATCATCCATGGGCTGATGAGCAAGATGATCGGCCAATATACTACCTTTGATCGCTTTTTGCATAGTGTACTGGATATTATATTCAGTGAGTATCATTTGCCAACGGGCTACTCTGCCTGTAAGAGTTGGCTTCTAAAAAATGTACTTGATTGGATCCATTTTGGATATCAAGTAGGTGGTGTGAGTTAACATGTATTTTCTTAAGCGTCTGACAGCCCAAGCAAGTGCACATCAGGTTTTTTCCAGCAATGAGTACCTTGACTCGCACTTCGTAAACTTCTTACTCAAGTAATAAATGGCTTGTTCTCTCTTCCCTGTCTCGTCATGTTTACCGAGAACGCAACCCATAGAGTTTTCCAACACAGTTAAACACATGATTAATGGCTTTCCTTCCACTGGCGGCATAAGTATAGGGGGTTCCTGCAAATACTCCTTTATTTTGTCAAATGCCTTCTGACAATCTTCATTCATCCTTACCGTATGGTTTTTTTAACAATCTGAATAAAGGTTCACATGTGGCCGTGAGATGAGAAATAAATCAAGAAATGTAGTTTAACCTCCCCCAAGATACCACAGACTTCCTTTTATGTTTTTGGTTCTGGCATTTCCTGTATCTCCTTCACTTTAGCAGGGTCAACCTCAATGCCTTTTTCACTTACAATAAATCCCAATAACTTGTCGAACCTCACCCCGGAGGTGCATTTATTTGGATTCATCTTTAACAGGAATTACCTCAATCTCTCGAACAACTTCTCCAGATGAACAAGATACTCTTCTTCCGTGTTAGACTTAGCAATCATTTCGTCTACATAGACCTCAATCTCCCTGTGAATCATATCATGAAAGAGAGATACCATGGAACGCTGATACGTTACCCCAACATTTTTCAAACCAAATAGAATCACCTTATAGCAAAAGGTTCTCCAAGGCGTGATAAACATTGTCTTCTCCATATCCTCTGGAGCTATCTTAATTTGATTGTAACCCAAAAAAGCATCCATGAAGGAAAACACTTTAGAGTGAGCAGTATTATCGACCAACACATTAATATAAAGAAGAGGAAAATCATCCTTAGCATTGGCTTTGTTCAAATCCCTATAATCCATGCACATCCTAACCTTACTGTCTTTCTTGGGCACATGCACAGTATTTGCAATTCATGGAGGATAATTGATGACTTTTAAGAAATTCGTATCCAACTATTTCTGAACCTCTTCTTTAATTTTCTTGGACATCTTAGGATGAGTACTTCAGAGCTTTGGCTTAATAGGGGAGCAACCTTCCTTGAACGGAAGTCGATGCAGCATAATATATGTATCCAATCCTATCATGTCTTCATAAGACCAAGCGAAGATATCAGAATGTTCACGGAGTAGCTCAATCAATCTGACTTTCATACTTTCCTCGAGATTTGCCCTTATCTTGACTTCTCTTCTTACCTTTTATGTGCCAAGATTCACCACCTCAATTTACTATTGATTCGACTGGATAACCTTCTCTTCTTATTTTAACAACCTTTCTAATTCCTCGGGAAGATCACGATCCTCATATGCATCATCTTCAACTTGATGTATTAGATTATCAAAGTCATAGTGAGTGATAGCGAAGTCATTATCAGTATAATCCGTGGTGGAAGTGCATCTGCATAAATGATATTTTGGTGTTTTAGTGACGGTGTGTGAAAAGGGAAACATTACCATTTAAAGAAAAATAAAATGAAAAGAATGAAACAAAATTTTTTGAATGCAAAAACGTCCTTTATTCATGACAAACTTTTGAAAATAGACATGGTGGCCCTACACAAATGGTTCACTACGCCTTGGGAAGAGCGCGGTAATTATGTCATGATAATAAAAGAAAACAAGAAAATTACTCCTGAACTCTTGAAACTTGGATAACATCCACAAAAGTCCAATTGTTGAGTGCTTGGCCTGGAATACTTGGAAAAATCCAATCTTCAATATTATAGCCATCGACCCTATCATCACCAATCGCATTGGAGTATCCTTCTTGAGCAGCACTAGGATGGGAGAACTTCACAGGAGCAGATAAAACAGAAGCTATGGGAGTTGCACTCTGCTGACCCGAATTGAAACCAAGGCCAAATTTGTTGAATTTAGGGATAACGTCCAACACCTTTCCCCAACCTTCAGGGTTGTCGTTCTCCACCACAGCTCTAGCATCCCTGAGAGAAGACATAACAGTTTCCAAATTCCTTTTCAGTTTGGGAGGAGGCAAATTGACCTCATGAACTGTCTCAAACACCTGGAAAGGAGTTTCATGTATTTTTCCTTCAACCTCAACATAGCGGAAAGATGTCAAATGACTCATAATATACTCTTCCTTGCCGCACACGGTTATCACTTTTCCCTCCGTAGGATACTTGAGTTTCTGGTGAAGAGTAGAAGTGACTTCCCCTGCTTTATGAATCTACGACCACCCCAACAAGCAATAATACGCTGGTTGTATATCCATCACAAAAATGGTAGAAATCAAGGTGCGAGGACCAACTTTTATAGGTAATTTCACCTCCCTAAATACTGATCTTTGGGACCCATCAAAGGCTTTCACCATCAAGTCACTAGGACGTAGCTCCAGGCCGAAATAATCAATTTTCATCAATGCTGACTTGGGTAGTACATTCAAAGACGACCTTGTATCCACCAAAACCCGGGATAGAGTAGTGCCCCTGTACTCCATAGAAATATGTAATGCTTTGTTATGGTCTCTCCCTTCTGGAGGAAGATCAAAATCTATGAACCCCTAGACCGTTCCCAGCAGATATGTTAGCATAAACATTCTCGAACTGATTGACTGTTATCTCATGTGGCACGAACGCATTATTCAACAACTTCATCAAAGCATTTATGTGAGGTTCTGAATAGATCAACAAGGAGAAGATAGACATCTTAGAAGGGGTGTGACTTAACTGATCAATTATTCTATAATCACTCTTTCTGTAAATTATCATCAACTCTTCAACTTCATCGGGAACTCAAGAAGCTTCTAGTACCGGAATTGGTTGAGTTATACTGGATGGTGTAACATTCAGATTACCAATCATCACCTGTTATTTTCCTTTTTCTCCTGTAGAGGAATTTGCCGCATCTTGTACATTTGAGGGACCAAACACTCTCCCGCTTCTAGTCATTCGACTTTCACCGGAGAAATTATGAACATCCCCTTCACTGTCTTCAGTAATTTCTTCCTCAGAAGGACGAGGATTTACCTCTTGCTTCACCCCATGGTAATAGACATAAACACCATAATGCCATGGGATGGCCTTCTCACTAGTATATGGAATGGGACCAGGTACCATAATCATAAAAGGAGGCGCCCTAGATGGGTTAGGAATATGCACAGGGTGTAAGGAATAAATACCACAACAACATATTCCTCGGTAACCTTTCGGTATATTGGTCTACTCTCAAACTATAGGGAACCATCATCCATCATGAATTGGATGCCAGCTTTCAAGTCATCACAGCCCTTCGGTTGCTCATTACACTTGGCACAACCCGGGAAATTAGAATTGTCAAGCAAATACCTCTTAACATAGCATAACGGATTAGTTATCTGTTCCACATTCATAACTACATTCAACATTTCTCCATTATCATCAATCATATTAACAACAACCCCTCAATGTCTAGGAATTTTTTTTTGGGTAACATTCGAACCGGTCACTGGAGTAAACTCAATTTCCTTGGCATCCAACAAGTCTTGTATTCTGCACTTCAACACAAAACAATTGTCAGTTGAATGACCAACTCTGCCAGAATGGAATTCACATCTTGTGTTAGCATCATAGTTAGGAGGAAGTATTTCGGGGGGTGGTGGCATATTTCTCAAACTGATCAACTTCAAATCGAGCAAATGGTGGACTGCTTCGGTAAGAGATACTGGCAACAAATCGAATTTTATCAGTTGTCTCTGTTTTTGATTATTATACTAACAGGGAGCATCTTGTTATCTTTCTTGTTGGGGTGCCAGATTCTGTCTCTACTGCAGAGGAGCATTAATAGGAACAGAAGCAACATTGATTTGTTGATGTTAACGATCCTCTCCTCTTCCTCTATGAGAGTAAACCGCACTTGCATCACTTTCCCTCTTCTTGGGGTAAGCATTGAATGGCTTCTTACCACCCCCTTATGAACCACTAGAACCACTAATTTAAATCTTCCCTAATTTCATACCAACCTCAATTCTTTCACCAGTCATAACCAAATCCACAAATCCTACTGAAGCACTTCCTATCATGTGATCATAAAACGGTCCTTGCAAGGTACTCATAAACATATCTATGAGTTCTCGCTCCATGAGTGGAGGTTGAACCCTCGCATCCACCTCACGCCACTTCTGAGTGTATTCTTTGAAAGATTCCTTTGGTCCTTGTGACAAATTCTGCAATTGAGTGTGATTAGGTGCCATATCCATAATGGGCTGATAGTGTTTGACAAAAGCCCGAGCAAGATCAGTGCAGCATCGAATATGGGTCTTTTCCAGCTTCATGTACCACTCCAGGGATGCCCCAGATAGGCTATCCTGGAAGAAATGAATCAAAAGCCCCTGATCCTCGGTATGTACCGACATCTTTCAGAAATAAGCAGTTGCATGACTAACGGGACATGACGAGCCGTTGTACTTTTAAAAGACCGGTGGTTTGAACTTTGGAGGAACCTTCACCCCAGATACTAACCCAAAATCATTAGAGTCCATACTAAGGACTCCTTGCCCTTCCACAGACTTCAAACTTTCTTCCAACAATCGATACCTTTTATCCTCAACCTGAACTCTGGCTCAGATCCCCGTACAGAAAACTGATCTTCATCTTGATCAAAATCATAGTCCTTCTCTTGATAGTTTCTTACACCACCCAGATTATCTCTTCGGTTCCCCATAAGATGAGGTCCCGGAAACGGGGGAAACTATCCTACGTTGCACATAAAAGGATTTCCAGGTGGCCCGTGAAAATTTCCGACGGGCTGGTCTTGAACATCTCCCAGTCCAACAGAAATGTCCTGATAGATCCCCTGATTCCCACCATCCACTGGATAGCGGTGTTGATTGTTGACAATGTCCGCCAATTCCTCCTGTCGATGATTCACATTAGTGATGAATTCCATGAAATGGGTCATCCGAGTAGCCATCAGCTTGGACTTGTTCCATCTGTCTTAGAAAATTGTTTTTGGTGGAATACCGATGAGTAGTCGTCTTGAATTCTGAATAAGAAAAGAAGAATTAAGATGAGAAAATTATCCCGAGATGGCCTGCAATGTATGAGATGCATGATATGCATGATATGTTTTTGTTATTCCCATGAATTTACAAGCTTTGTCAACCATCAGGAAGAACAATCGAGCATGATAAAATACAAATGACAAAATAAAGATACAAGTGTAATAACAAACTTCTTTATTTACAAAAACATCAAAACACCAATTCTCAAAATCCACATAATTTGTACAAGATAAAAGAATCTCGTCCAACAAGACTGGTGATGAACACTTAACAAAAAAAAAGATAAAAATCAAAGGGGTAGATCCCCCATCCCGACATGAAATAAAGGTCCCTCCTCCCATAAATTCTCCTTACTCCACTCCTTGGTCTCCTGGAATAGTTGTCTTGTTCTTAGGCAGTCCTGCATTTCAACAAAGGCTTTTAATCACTACATCCTTTCGGAATAATTGTTCTTCTAAGTACTGACATTGCTCTCGAAAGTGATCACATTTTTTGCATTCTAGGAAAGAAATAGGTATAGGTGCACTCTCTAATTCCTCTATCTGACTTCTGAGCTTAGCATTTTCTTCCATCATACGAGCCATCTACTCTTCGCGCTTCTAATCTCGCAATTTGACTTCATTGAGTTGCCTTTCTAGTTCTTTAACCTTTTCGCCATGACATGCTTTTAACTTTTCTTCTGCTACTTGAAGACTTTTAATCCTTTGTTGACTTTTCAAAAGTGCATTATCCTGAAGATTAGTTAAGCTGGAATTCTCAATCCTTGACCTTTTTACTGTTCACATGATCCGCGACTCTCTAGTAGACGGTCTTTCTCTCGATTCTCCCTCCAGAGTGTTTTCTTTTCTTGTAAAGCAAAGGAAAGTTCAATAATTTTATCTTCCAAATTAGCTTGTAGCTTAATATTCTCAGCTTTGGCGTTTTTGAGACATGCCATTGGTACAACTTCGGATTCTCCTGGCGCAGATTGCTTAGACGATGTTCTGTCATGAAAAAGATGATCAACCTCCTTTCCATGAGATGGGAAATTATCTATCAACAGGTCATACATAGGCTGCGGGTACAATGATTCTTCCCTCTTGTAAGGCAACAACAATAACTTCACTCGACTCTGAATCCACTTTGAATAGGCGTCAAGAGCCACACCTCCATTTCTATCAAAAGACATCTTTCCCTTACGATGAATTTGTTTCTAGGCGACTTTTACTCTTTCAAACATAGCAGCATTTCCTCCTTTTCCAAAATAAACGGTTTCCCTCATTTCCCGCTCAGTATGTCCACTTGTTATTACGAATCCAAATTGACGCCGTACCAAGATGGTATTATAGTGGATGCAACCTTTGGTTCCGATGAGTGGAACATTAGGAAACTCACCACAACTCGTAATGAACTCCTTCAAAATTCCCATGATGTGCCAGACAATGTCGTAAGAAGTAAGTCCCATGATCCGTGGGGCCCAAACAGATGTCTCAGCAATGTCGAAAAACGGTCCCTTGGTAGGCATGTGCATCATGAACCATTTGTAAAGTAAGGTTGTTCTTCATACCACATCCCCTCTCTTACCATTCAGAGAATGAATAGTATAGTAAGTATCAACTATCAAATCGGTATCAGGTTGTCATTCATAAAGACACAAATTGTTGTCAAATCCACCAACCTTTCTTCCATAGGTAAGAGGACTAAACCATAAATTAACATGGCCAGTAACGCATTGAAAGCCGTCCACTTTCATTATTCTTCAAATCCCTTAGCTTTCTTTATCAGATAATCCCGAGAAATACCCTGCATGTCATATTTCTTGATCCAATTACCTTCCACTTCGCTAACAGTCAAATAAAGAGCTTTAGTGATAGCCATTTAGTTGGGAGTTTCAGGTACTTGAGTAAAAGGAATACTGTCCATGACCTTTATATCAAGAATATATGCATACTCTTCCAGGGTTGGTGCTAGCTGGTAATCTTGGAAAGTAAAATAACGTAGATGTGGATCGTAGAACTGAAGAAGCATTCTTAACGCCCATTCCTCATAAAAATCATTCACTAGTGGTCATGGACAGTTATGGACAGTTGCGATGGGCTCCCAACTCTCGCAATCGACCTCCATAAAACACAAACTGGTAGACAACCTTCTTCCTAAGAGTTTATTCACTTGTGCTCATGTTGTTATTCATCCTGATGACAACTTCTAATTACCTTAGAAATAACATGCATATGTGAATTAGACATACATACTTTTTCTTGCATTTTTTTTATAAAATAAATATGCCATGAGGTGATGAAAACACATAAGAATCAAGGTATCTGCTGTGCTGTTCTGAATATGTCAGGAAACTAAGATCCAAAACTTTTTAAAATAACCAATCATTCCTTTTTTAGAAACTCAGTCACCAGTAGAAAAGAGTCACCAAAAGTACCTGTAAGATTCAAAATTCCCTCCCTGCTCACAGGGGTAAACTAGGTCAGGTTAAGGCAAGGGTAACTCAGAATCGTGGGTACGCCTGAAGCCACTATCGTTGAAACACCAATGTGAAACGATAGCACCCCATTTGTAACCTCACCTGAGCGTGGACAACATGACCCCACTAGCAAACCAAAGTCGACTAGCCATTCATGTTCAAATTTATTCCTAAGGTTCCTATGGTTGTCACTTAGCCAGGGTATTGAGCTTTTACCTCTTGTAACACCCACCCAACATGAAAGCAGAGTCAGCACAGCAGATGACCAAATATTGGAAAGAGATAAAATGCATGAACAAACATATGCAAGCAGTGTATAAAGCTGTAAATAACATGAAATAAACACCCAAAGAACCAAAAAAGCAAGAGCTAGGATAGAATCTGGGATGGACCAGCAGTAGGTCAATCTTTCCATAGTGAAGTCGCCAATTGAGACAACCAGCCGAACTGTCATTCGATAATGAAATTATTAATGAAGTCGCCAACTGAAACAACCGGCCGAACCGTCATCCGATAATGAAATTATCAATGTAGTCGCCACTGAACGTCTTTTATCCCTCTGAAAGGGAAAGGTAAACATCGAGAAAACCTGAAGAGGGTGAAACCACAGTCTTTCGACCGAGAGATCGAGTAAGGGAGTATGTTACGCGAGGGGAAGGTATTAGCACCCCATACACCCATAGTACTCTACGGTATCCACTCTTGTTATTCTAATCTAAGGGGTGTGCAAAATCTATATCTAAAGCTTAATGTAGGGAAAATAAAAGTTGTGCTTGCTTGGGCCCTACCCCAATGCCTACGTATCCCTTTTAAGGAATTAGAGCATCCGTAGTTCGGTTCATATATTTTGGTTGGTTTTTGTTTTTTAGTTAAGAAGAAAAAGGCAACAGTCAGGAGGGTAAAACCTCAGATAATGAGAAAACATCAACAACGATGATAAAATAGCAAAAAAATAGATGACAAGACATCACATGGAAACACAAAGTCAGATGAGATGGTAAAACGTCAACATGTTAAAAAAATATCAGACAAGATGATAAAATGTTACACCTAACAATGATATCAAAAAACAAAGTAGGATGACAAATATACGCGATAGCAAAACATCGGCAACAAACATATGTGATGGCGAAACATTGGCAAAAAGATAGAAAGATAGCATGGCAAAGATGGAAAAACATCAATAATCTAGATAATAAAACATCACACCTAACAATGATATCGAGAATCAAAGTAGGATAACAAACATCAGCGATGGCAAAACATCGGCTTCAAACAGGTGCAATGGTGAAACATCGGCTAAAAGATAACAAGATAACATGGAAAAGATGGTGAAACATCAATAATCCAGATGACAAAACATCACACCTAACAATGATATCGAGAATCAAAGTAGGATAAAAACATGTGCGATGGGGAAACATCGGCTACAAATAGGTGTGATGGCGAAACATCGGCTAAAAGATAGCAAAGTATCATGGAAAATATGGTGAAACATCAATAAAAAATATATGGGATGGCAAAACATCGGAAAAAAGATAACAGAATTTCATGGCAAGGATGGCAAGACATCACTTTGACAAGATTTAAAACAAATCCAAAAGGCACACAGACAAATAAGATTGGTTTGTATTTTTTACCTTGAAGAAGGATATAAGTTTGTTAGAGATATTTTATGATTTTCCAAGAAGAAGTTTTAGTTTTCAGATGCAATATGCAAAGAAAAGAAAAGTAACTAAATGAGACTATCCTAGCACTAGTCCTAATGTTATCTTACAATGATTGACCCTAAAGTTGAGGATGAAAGGGGAGCTTATGCCCTATGTTATCATGCATGGATATCTATCCTAATATCTAGCTCGAGAACTAAACCTACATGAGCGATCCTAAGGGAGTATGGTAAAAACCCAAACAAGTAAACAAACAAGCGTTTAAACATGAGTAGCAAGCAAGGCACATATGCCGAATTGCGTTAAACAGGTCATTAAATAAACTAGAGGAACTTCTGACATATATCAACAACGGAGGTCCCATCATGCAATAGAAAGCAATAAGGAGCGGAAACAGTAAAAAAGGAAATAGTGCAATACCAAACGAATGACTCTCCATAGTAAATGAGCAAGAAAAAAAAACCAAAGAACTTTGAGCAAGCTAGCATCAGTAAACAAATCAAGTCAGAAATCACGCCATCAAATATGTGCAATGAGGCTTCAAATACGAACATATCAGGTGATGTATAGTAGTCAGAATCACATATATATCCTGTAAAAATTATGACAAATATACAAAGCACAAGAATGGTGCAAACACAGCCAATTATGTTCCATAAATAAAGTGGAACACTACGGTACCAAGGCTAAATGGGAAACTTTTTCTCAGAGTACCTCACATATTTAACAGACAAATTAGTGATTTCAGAGAGAAATGATGCACCAATAAATGATGGATGATGATATAATCATGAGAAGAGAGAATAAACATGATAGTAAACATCAAAGGCATTATATTTAAGAAGCATCAAGTAGGCACATGCAAAACTAAAGAATTAATGCTCCTTTCTTGTCACCGTGTTGAATTAACAAGTAAATATCAATGAAGGATCAAAAGAGCTAGATAAGAATACAATCAAAGACTCTGGAAGTTAGTAGAAAACACTTCACATACATACTGATTCATTTCATCATGGTTCACAAGCATAAAAAAAGAGGGGTACCACAAGATGTATCACAAAGCTTGGATCACAAGTTAGCAAGGCAAGGAATTCAAACAAAGACAAAGTTAGAAGACTTAAACCATTAAAATAATTGAAATCAAGCTTCTAACATGCTATGGGGATATGATCAAGAGTTTAAAATGTTAATTCTAAAGCATGTTTCACAAGTGCATTTAAAATAACTTAAAGATTCAAAAAGAAAAGGAAGATTGAACATCTAAATCACAATAAGACGAAATGGTTCAAACATTAGAGGTCAAGTGATCTCAAGTCTTTATGAGAATATCCTTGATGTATCATTCCCCAACATGTCATCGTTGGTCATTTTATGACCTCAAACTCAAGCCAAAAGTTCAAAATTCAAAGCTAAAACAAAAAGAGAACATTACTTAGGAGGCATGAATCAAAAGGGGCTCATCAACCAGTTATGGGAAATCAAGAGGATGGATTTGAATTTGTGTGAGGAAACAGAAGAAACATGATCATTAAGTGCCAAATTATAGGCCTCACACAAGTTATTGGCCATAAAACAAATTTCCACAAGATATGCAACATCAACTGTGCACTTTCACTTTGAAAATACATCAAAAATAGGAAAGGACTTCTATAATTCAAACAAATTTTTTTTAGCATATTTGGGATGTATAGAAGCCAGCAAAAATGTTTTAAGTTCATGGATAGGTGAGGAAAGGATCAATCAAACTTTAAACCTTAAAACTAGTTGATGAAATCACCAATCAAGATAAGTTTTCAAAACAAATCAATGGAAAATATCAAAACATACCAATTAATTTAAGAAAAATATTTTTAAGATCCTCATTCCATCTATGAACTCCAAGAAGGAGCTGAATTCAGTTGAAACTCAAGGCAAGTTGGTTTTTGGAATCAAAACAAACAAGGGAATTATTAAAACCCTAATTATTTAGAAAATAAACTCAATTATTTATTAATCAAGTTCCAATTCTAAACAATTAAAACTAAAATCATACAAAAATAAAGAAAACTCCAAAGATCAGAAAACTTATTTTTTTCATTTTTTTAGAATTAAAGAAGAGTAAAAAATAAAATCAAAATTCAAACCATTAAACAATTAAACCAATATTCACATTTTTGAAATGAAATTCTAATCAAAAGTGAGAAAAATATCCAACCAAAATTATATTAAAATTTTAGAATGAAAAACAAGCATCCGTGATTTTTTGTGGAATTTTTGGATCAAAGGGAATATCAAAATAAAAATTAAATATCAAACTAAAAATTAATTAATCACACAAATTTTAAAACCAATCAAAATATTTTTAAATATTCTAAAAAAAATACACAAGCTTAGAGAAATTATTTTGTAATTTCATGAATTTTTTTATTGGGACTTGATCAAGAAATAAAATCAGGAGAAAAACAAGTTATAAAAAAAATTCAAATAAATGCAAAATTCAAATGGACCAATGGAATCGTGCCACCACATCATTATCAACCTCCGGACAAGTTCAAAAACGCGCGCAATAACAGTCTTAGGGATCATGTTCATATCCATCGTACATACTCATTTTCACACTATTTTTCATGAAATTATGTGCAAATCAAAGCCAAAAACAAAATCTACATCATGTTATTCGAATCACATCAAATGATTAACCATAGACCAAGAACATATCTCATGAAAATTGCAAAAAACACACTGAGCAGAAATTTCAGAATCATCATACATGCATATTTCATCAAATCAAAAGCTCTAAAACTGCATAAACACTCAATGAACATCAAACATCATGATTCCAAACTTCAATCACACAATGCACGGCTAGAAATCATGATCCAAAGTTTAGGATTCTAATATTTGAGGCAAAAATGAATCTACTGGCTCCTTCACTCCAGTTGCAAACTAAGCTTGGCTTTGTCTTCCTTAGTGCTTGAGGATGAATAATCAGCAAGAAAATTGAGGAAAGATCAAGCAATGAGAGGGATTCGAAGAAATGAATTTTTGAGATAAAAATGGATTTCAGATCTGGGCTTCCTTCAATGTAGATTTTCGTTCTCCTTTTGAATGAGCAATGCATTGTTTATATAGCCACTTTAGAGTGAGGGCAATAAGGTCATAACTCACATAAATCTGTTGGAGGGAAATTTGGCCAAAACAGGCAAGTGAAAGTGTGAGAGCACGTGCTTGTGTTTTGTTTGTTATTTGGCCTTTTTATGCTGCGTTTTGATGAGCTCAAAGGTTAATGAAATGAGGTGAGTGAAGTGTGAGGGGGTGAGGTGGAAAGGATTTCACATGGTATGATTTTGCTTGAGGTGAAAGTTAATTTTGGAAAAAAAATATAGAAATCAAGGGAAGGCAATGAAAGTGTGATTGTTTGGCCAAAAGAAGTAAGAAATTAGGTGAGTGATTCATGCTAAGCATGTGAAATATCAACGTGAAACCAAACAGAATCAAAAGGGTGCACATAATCTACAACTGGCATAACCCATGTGTGCACCAAAAGACAACTGATTTCTTATTGATGCCATAGAAAATTGGCTTATGTGTTCTCAAATTTTCCTTGGGCCAAATAAAGAGCATACCCTAAGCTTCGAAACAAGCTGTGGTTCGAAAGAAATGATGAAGAAATGAATAAGATATGAGGCTTAGGATTCCTGGGCATCTCAAGCCAACTTGCCTAAGACTGTGCGCGCTAGCCTACCTATAAGGTAACACTTCGAATGGTCCAAATTGTGGGAAATCGAAATAAGAAGAATGAAGCTTCAACTAGCCTACAAGGTCATTTCGACTGGTCCAGGCTGAAGGAAATCGAAGAGGGAATAATGTGGCTTTGACCATCCCACAAAGTCACACTTCAACCAGTCCAAACAAAGAAAGAATAATGAGGCTTCAACCAGCCCACAAGGTACCACATCAATCAATCCAAACGAAGAAATAAGAATGAGGCTTCGACCGGCCCCCAAGGTCACTTCGACAAGTCCAAACTGAAGAAAATTGAAGAGGGAAGAATGAGGTTTCAACCATCCTTCAAGGTCACTTCGAATGTCCTAACTGAAGAAAATCAAAGTAAGAAGAAAGAAGCTTCGATCACCTTTCAAGGTCACTTCGAATGTCCAAACTGAAGAAAATCAAAGTAAGAAGAAAGAAGCTTTGATCAGCCTTCAAGGTCACTTCGAATGTCCAAACTGAAGAAAATCAAAGTAAGAAGAAAGAAGCTTCGATCAGCCTTCAAGGTCACTTCGAATGTCCAAACTGAAGATAATCCAAGTAAGAAGAAAGAAGCTTCGATCAGCCTTCAAGGTCACTTCAAAGTAAGCCATTCGAATTTCTGGTTTCAACACCCAACTTCCTCAAATCACAACTTCTTCGATTTTAAGCCAAATTGAGTGATTCCAAGTTTAATGAGAAGCTTTCATAGCCCTTTTTAAAATTCACGAGGCACATTTTTGAATTATTCCTTGAATCAACAATTATAGTCATGTCACCAACTATTTGATGAATTGCCTAGGCCAAATGCCTTGCCTTGCCTTGCCATATGCACAAGATTGCCTCAAAAAATGCCCAACTTGCCTTGAACTTCAAAGGCTCATAACTTTTGATTTTGGGTAAGAAGTTTGTTTTTTGTCCCCTGTGGGACCTTGTAGATATCTTTCTCCTATTAAATTGACAAAAAGAACCACCAAACTCCCATGAAAAATGAGAAAGTTATGCCCTTGCAAAGTCAGGCCAAAATCAAGAATACTTAGGGAAATTTTCAATCATCAAGATAACTTCAAATCCAAGTAACCTCTCAAAATTGAAATTCTCATCAAAATCAATCATCAATGATTATTCCTCATGAAAATAAATGTCAAATTCTTCATGTTAACCAAAAGTTCACTTGGTCAACTTTGACTTTGTTGACTTTTGAGTAAAATGACTGTTTTGCCCCTTTGATTCAATTGAACCACTTCTCTTCAAAATTGGTGAATAAAAATTCAAAAATATGATATCCCAAACACATAGAGGCTACGGAAAGAGTTTATACTCAAAATTCCAAAGAATCTCTAATTAAAACTCAAACCCTAGTTTTGCACTCTACATTAGGAGATGGCTACTCAAGCTTCAAAACACTAGTTTCACTAGGCATTATGAGAGACTCCTTAAAAAAATTGATTACAATGATGATAAAAAGATGATGCTTCAATACTTGGCTCATATAGACCCCAGTAAATCCAACTTGTGCAAAACCCTAATTTTAACTGATGAATCTAAAGGATGTGATTCTCCTTATAAACAACACAACACTCAATCTTCCGATGATCCAATGAGGTGGATAAGATGTCTTGAGATATGTGATACCTTTGGGCTTGAAAGATCCAGAGATTTATATAATAAGGCCCTCCTTGTAAAACTTGTCAATACAATCAATCTTCCAAAGCTTGAGGAAGACTTAATAACCAAAATACTTTGATCCCTACACAATGTATGAATGCAATGCAATATGATGTTTATGATGAAACATAAGCCTAAAAATTTTGAAATCAAGAGGGTAAATTTTGTGGTGCAACACTTACACCTAGGTTTCTACCTCATCCTATAAATCCTCCTCTAACTTAGTTTAAGTCTAACACTCACTATGAGTTCCATGAGAGAGTTGCAGGTCATAATTTAGAAGGTTGCTTTACAATGAAGGCTAAAGTACAAGACTTGGTTAGAGGAGAGATTATGTCTTTCAAGGATGTTTGTCCTAACGTCAATGATAATCCTTTGCTAATACAGGATGAGTGAAGATTGGGTCATAGCATGATTATTCACCTCTTAAAGCCATTGTATCAAACAGGAAAGCTCATCCTTGAAGCTGATTAGTCTCTAGGCCACGATTTCTTTCCATTTGCAATTCCCTTATTGTAATGTGATATTTTCTTTCAAACTTGTTTGTTTTTTAATGTTAATATTAATAAAATGAGCATATTTTGAATCAATCCATTTGTATTCACTCTGCATATATTTACGCTTTTTTTTCAAAAAATATCAATATTTCCCCCATTCGCTTTTCTTTATAAGCTTTTGTTTATGAAAATATCGGAGGAAGAATGAAGAAAACGAAATACTCAAATTGTTGAATGATATGCTTTCAAATAAAACTTTGTTGAGAATGTAAGGCTTTATTTCAAATCCAAAACACTAGAGAAATAAGGAAGTTTATCCATAGTCAACATCTTTGAGCCTATAAGTTAGTGTTTCTTTCTATATGAAAAAACTGGTAATCTTAACTTGAGGCAAGATAATTCTTAGTTATTTTGGTTGTGCATTCAAATACAAGAGAATCATTCCATAAACCTTTCAATAAGAGCTTCAGTCACAAGCTTTCCTTCATACACATCAAAGAAGTGTCGAATAAGTAATGGAAATCCAAAAGTTATAGTGGTTGTACCTCAATAAGAAAGGTAGTCATTATCTTTTCCGATCAAAAAAAAGGAAGAGAAAAAGCCCTCTTAGTCAAAACCTAAAAAGACACTTAGACAAAAATTAGGGCATGCCGGTGGACTGAAAGCTTCAAAGAAGTAGTCCAGGAAAAAATTAGAGAAAAATCAAACAAAAGAGGTCACTAAAACCCTCAGCAAAGATAAGATGAGGAGACCATCATATCAAAATCAAAGGGTCACCAAAATTCTTGACAAAAAAAATAGAATGTTGTGACTATCAAAAAGGGATAAGTGATTGTCATCACAAACATCTCCTTGGATTTTGAGCTATCATTATCATCAATACAATTCCAAAATTCTCTTGGAACCTGAATGGGTAGGTCGAATTAATTAAACGTATGATTGGAGATTATTATGGAGAATAGGGTAGGTTAAAATTAAATTTTGAGCCTTATATCCTTTGTTTCAAAATCCATGAACCAAGCCATGTTATAACTCTCAAAACAACTAATTGTAGCCAGTTTATTTTGAAATCAAGGTTGCATAAATTGGCTCCAAAGATATTTTCTAATCATTTGTTTTTGTATCATACATCTGCATTATCTTTCACATTGAATGTCTAAAACCAATATTGCTTTTTGACCAGTGATCTATTTTCTATATGCCAACAACATCATTCCAATACTGACTTTGATTTTAAAAATGCATGAGAATTACATTAAAATTAATATTTTTGAATGAAAAATTGTATATGCAAGTAAGCATTCATCATCAAGGATGTTCAAATCGTTGAGAAACTTGATCAGTGATCCTATCAGGGTCAGATAACTTGAAGTTCATGTTGATCATAAAAAATTAGTTCAAGATATGACGATCAAAGCAAAACATCCCAAGAATTTATTAACCAGTAGAAGCTCTTTTCTAGACTCATGTTGGGGCAAGCGTTTCAGGCATACAATAAAGCACTCATTTCAAGAATCAGTCAATCTAGAGTAGTCATTTCAAGAATCAGTCAATCTGGGCAGTCTACTTCAGGAAAACCCCAAGCAAAGCTCATCAATCCTTCCCAAAGGGATCACCAGCTTGATACAATTGACAAGTTTGACAGAAGTTTGTTCAAAACATCTTCCGAAGGCAGAGTTGGCAGAGTTCCCTATGTTGAGGAATAATAGTTCCAACTTTACCTTACAAAAGAGTCTAACCCAATTGTCATAAGCATTTTCATGGCACACGTTGATCATTCATATATCATGTAAAATTCAAACGCAAGCATAACTCGATGTTTTTAAGCTCATTTGCATTTTCCAAGGTCTTGTTGTCATCAACATCTCACCCTGTGGTCAAAGTCTAACTTCGTTGGCATCTACCAAAGAAAATATTTGTTTTTTCAGGTTCAAATTGTCTTTGTCTATCCGATGTTTTTCCGAATGGGTCTTTGTTGTTCTAATGTTCTTCTAAAACCTTGTTTGTCTATCCGATGTTTTTCTCGATGTGTATGTCATTCTAATGTTTTTCCAGAACCCTTTTGTATATATCTGATCTTTTTCATATGTGTATGTCATTCTGATGTTTTTCTGGAACCCTTTTGTATCTATCTGATGTATTTCTGAATGTGTCCTTTTTATTTCCAGAACTAAGTTATTGTTGTTCCAGATATGTCTTGACTGTTCTGATGTTATTTGAAAACCTATTCCCGTACATTCAATGTTTTTTAGAATGTTTTGGATGTATCTTTATAATCATTTCCTTTCATCTAAGGTTTTTCTAGATGTCTTCTATATATCTCTGAGATTGTTTAACATCTTTATCCAATGCTTTTCTAGATGCCTTCGAGTTTTTTTCCCTTTCATTTGACGCTTTTCTGGATGTCTTCAATATATCTTTGAATTTGGTTAACAACTTTATCCAATTCTTTTGTTGATGCCTTTGAGTTTGTTTTCCCTTTGCATCCAACACTTTTTTGGATGCCTTTAATATATTTCTTGGTTTGGTTAACAACTTTTTCCAATGCTTTTATGAATTCCTTTTAGTTTGTTTCCCTTACATCCAACACTTTTCTGGATGTCTTCAATATATGTGAGTTTGGTTAAC